>JALIRH010000187.1:110265-230265 GCA_023055505.1 Callipepla californica brunnescens
CCCAATATCACTTCAGAAGGAATAGGAAAGACTCCTACAGTTGCAACTCTTTTTAAATTGAAAGAAAGCTCTCCCTTAAGCCATATCCTTTCTACCTCATGGAAATTCCTCTTAGAACTAATTTTACACAGCTGAGTTTTAAATCTCTTAAGCTTTTAGGCTAATGTATAATATTTTTCTAGTTTCTTGATGTGAGGGTACTACTTATAGCAAAAGTGGTTATCAGAAGCAAACTGGGACAGAGACAGGAGCCCTCATAATTCTGGTCTACCATACAAGGCTAGCTGTGGTTTTGAGCAAGCAGACATCTTCTTGTCTCTCATACTATCAACTATAAATTATTCCAATTTGTGAGTGCTTCAAGGCTTTTATCAGACACTGTTCAACACAACTTGCATTCAAGGACTGCAGCAATTCACATAGTGTTCCTCTTACACTATGACTTTATAAAAGAGCAATCTTTCAACCAGACCTTCCATTCTGTATCTCTCTGTTCCAAAGGAAAACTGCCAGTCTTTGAGTGCAACATTCAGTGATGATTTTCAAATCATTTTCAGTTAGGCTGGATCTTATCTGTAGGCTCTTCAATAATGTCCAACAGTTTTTGCCTTAAAAAATCTATCTGATAAGGCTCAGGACACTGTATTCCATGTTCTTTGTCTGTGTTCAAATTTGCTTTTAGTAAACAGTTTTGTTTTTCATAATTACTAGTACGAAGAATTTAAATCAACCAGATGGAAATACATTCATGAAATTACTGAGAAAAGTCATGTAGTAATACTGTGAATGAGTTCCAGGAATTACTGAAAGTAACTTGCTATTTATTGCCTAGTAATATAGTAGTTGAGGTTTTCCGTTACTAGCTCAGTTGTGCTAGAGCTAGAAAAAGAAAACACAATTTTGCATTCTGTACAAATGCCTTCTGCTGGCTCACTTAGCTAAAAGTACTGGTTTTCAAGCAGTAACCAAACTGCTTGCAAAATCTAAGAGAGCAGGAACAAGAGGGAATTGAAGTGCAATTGCCATAATTCTATAGTGATTTCAGATAAATTCTGTTGCTCTTAGAGAGTAGATGATGAACAGTATTTGATGTTCATTTCAACCTGCAGCTGCTTGCCCATGTTGACTAGGCAGAGCCCCTCACCCCTACAAGAAAAAGGGCAATTCAGTGGTCCTCTGTATTCTTAAGGTCATCAGCTCAGACTGCAGTGTGGCTTTCATGCTCCCAAGGTGCTGACTTTTTCCAGAGGAACATAACAATGCTCCCGTTCCTTACTGAAGCATGCACAGAATTTCGAGGTGTCATGCATCACTGAGGACCACTTGATTAGTAACAGCATTTTTTCATCTGTCTGCCAAGACCTGTGTGGACATTGTACTCAAGGCCTTGTGCTCAGGAGGAACACCTACATAAAGAACTTGCTGAGGAAGTAGTGACAGCACTGCAGATTTTCCCCACATTGATGGTACATTTGAGTGTTATATGATCAGAAAGAGACAAGGAAAGTTGAACTGTGAAAGAGAACAGTCAGTTGGGTACTGCCTGTGTAGAGTGTTAGTATTACTTCACTATAATCTGGATGGCTGAAAAAGGCAATTAATTCCCCAGCAGAATGTTTTAAGCAGCAAATCACCCAAAAACTGTGCACTTCTGCAACTTCAATTTACACATCTCAGTGTGCAAGAAAATGGATGGTAAATATATATATACCCAGTATGCAGTTTTAGCTGGTGCAAATGATTTTTTCAAAGATCTCTGGAAGAAATGTATCATTCTCATGTTCTGGAAATGAAAGAAAAATGCATAGTCATTCAATGGTAGACATGCCCCTAAAACAAACAAACTAGAAATGTGTCATCTGTTATTTGCACAGAAGAAAGAAGATAAGCAAAAGGAGAAACTCACAGTGTGTCCTCACAGCAGCCCTCTCATCAAGAAACACAGGCCAACATGAAAGGTTTACATTATTTACAAATTTTGCATACTGTCACTATTAAATTTTGCAGCATTACTCCACTCATTTAGGGAGACAGCTCAACTTGAAATGCCCCTGGTTTTGGAATTACAGCTGTTAGTTCATATGTAACATGTATACATTGGATTATCTGTTATCACCATTACCCAGCAAAACCTATTGCAAACTGAAACCAGTAAGTCTATAGAGTCTGTGCTCTTTTTATTTTCTTTTGCATGGACCCTCTAGCTTTTAAAAACATGAAAAATGCTCTACTTTTCTTTCAGTCCCTATGTTTCTGCTGTAAGTAATTCTCATTAACTATTTCTGTGATTTTAAGCATTTATTCTTTGAAACTGCCATTAAACCCCACCTCAGGTTAACATGTGTGATTTTATGCTCCTTGTACTAATTTGCATTAAATTTTCTTTCCTGGAAGATAATTATTTAGGTTGTAGTAATACCTGACAAATGATTTTGGCACAAGCTGAACCCTGAGCCTCAAGCTTCCCATACCCTCCTGTCAGGCCTCAGTGTCTCTTGTCAAACATCTCATTGCTTCAGCTTACAAATCACAGCCACAGCTCTAAGACCCTTAAAATACCTAAAAAAATGCTACATTTTTTCACAAAGCAGATTTAGAGTTAGAAGTGGAAGAGTATGAGATGTGTTGGCCTCTCCTATTGAAGCTGCTCCAGTCAGCAAAGAAAGGAGTGTGAACCCTGCCTCTTCTTCTGATATTATCCTTCCTTCCTTTACCAGAGGTTTTGATTATGCTGTGTCAAAACCCTGGGACTGAGAGACAGCCACTGGAGAATATTACATCTGTCGGGGGTGAGAGTGTTCATCTGGAAAGTGAGAGATGTGGTCAAACCCCTTGAAGAAAGGAGTGGGGGGTTCACACTCAAGTACACGAACAGAAGGTACCCAGACCCATATCACTGTACAGCTG
The DNA here is from genome assembly GCA_023055505.1 of Callipepla californica brunnescens. Taxonomy (NCBI): domain Eukaryota; kingdom Metazoa; phylum Chordata; class Aves; order Galliformes; family Odontophoridae; genus Callipepla; species Callipepla californica. Next base: position 113,173 of record JALIRH010000187.1, read on the forward strand.
TTTTTTTTTGTTTGTTTGTTTTTGTCTTTTTGTTGTTGTTGTTGTTGTTGGTTTTTTTTTTTTTTTTTTTTTTTTTTTTTTTTTTTTTGTGAAGGAATGGCTAGTTTATTCCAGCAGGGATCAGGCATGGTTGGCACATTTGGCTATCCAGTGTGTCTCAACATACAGATTTTTTCTGGTAATGTACATAATTAAAAAAATGAAAATTTGTATACCAGGGGTCCTCAGATATCTCTAAGGCTAAATCATAACTGAGCAAAGATCACTAGAACATAAAATTGGCAATTAAATAATCATGCCACTTTACCCTAGTTAATTCCAAGTGATCAGCTGGTAAGAACTGTAGAAACAGAACAGAATGAGCTATGTCAAGATCATCTGCATCTCCATCCAGTACATGTGTTACTGCTTAAGGAAATCTGAGAAAATTTTCAATATGACAGAACTGCAATTCTCACTGAGTTGCAGAACGCTAATAACTGGCCTGCAAGGTATAGATTCAGCCAGTAGCTAGTGGGCTTTGTTTCACTATTATCTAACTTCTATCCCCTTTACATGGCATGATTAAAAAAAAAAAAAAAAAAGAAATGACCATCAGCAATGATGATCCAAGCCTCTACACTGTACACTGTGTTCAGAAATCTCCTGTTCAATGCAAGCTGCCTATTCCAACACACATAATGTGCCAATGGCTCTCTAAAAGCAAACAGAGAAGTCTATCCCAAATTTTCTGCGTTAGTAGGTGACTGATAAAATATTTAAGTGAGAAACAGTTGGCTGGTTCCATAACCAACATCATAACCAGCTAACAAACCTAGGCACTACTTAACAGTGTTCACCACAGTTTTCAGCAACTGCGAATCTGTACAGTGTTCTGATGACACAGCCACACATGCCAACAGAGACAAGAACAGATTCCAACTCTTGTCTCTCTGGCATGGGTACAGGAGTGGAAGAGACATCTACAAAAAAAAAAAAAAAAAAAAAAGAAAAAAATGTTAGGGCAACCTAAGAGGAAAACCTACCCATAAATGCAGGTTCTAGATATCCTTACTGTCCCATAATTATGTCTAAAGCAAATGGAAGAAAAAAGGTTTCATGTTGGACAGGAACATCGTAGCAGCAGCTAGTGAAGTATTTTTTTTCTGGGGAGAGGAGCCAGAAACTGCTGCACAGAGTTAATTTTTTTTTTTTTTTTTTTTTTTTTTAGTTTTGATCTATAATCTAATGTCTGATTTTTGAAGATCCTCTTCTTCCAGTTGTACCACCAAATGTTCCACAAAACAAAGCAATAGTGGCAAAAAAAGAAGAAAGATCAGAAGTTAGAAAAGAGAGTCACAACAGTTTCAGAAAAAGCCTGTGTGAGACAAAATCTGGAAAGAAAGGAGTCTTCAGCAGTCGCTCAGAAGCATTAATTTTTGCATGTGATGGTTATCAAGAAGTATTTCAAAAAACAACTTCTTACTTGAAACCACTCCACATGACAAATTTTAAAGTTGTTCTGAGGTGTTTTACAGAGCATGAATGAGCAAATGTGAGAGAAACTTTGATGCTGGAGAACTGGGAAGAAAATTTGTACTGCAAAGTTCCAAAAGCAGCTGATGAATTTCTGCACTTCTCTGGGTACTCACGAGGCCTGGTTTCACAGAAGCACTGTGCATGCACAAGTCAGCAAGGAATGAGGAAACAAATGCTTGACACAAAAAAGAAGACAACACCCTGTACTATGTGATCACTTGACAAAAAAGGAGCTCTTGCATTTAGAAGTGGAACCTGCCTTGCAGTTTTGCGGCGCACAGTATCTGACCACAGCATCTTGCACACTAAAGACGTTTTTATGAGAATATCAGCACATGTGGTGGTAGCTCCAGGCACTCGGGGGGGGAAACAAATTCAGCACTTCCATTTCAAATCACATTGCTATTATTTCCCTAAATTAAAAAGGTGTTTGTTGCGGATTCCAGCTCCCCTGCTGTCAAATACTTTGCTCTTCCTTCATCTGAACCACACCAAGGGCTAAATGCTGGAATGACTGCTGAATAAGGCCATTTCGTGCACACACACAATAGGTGTTTTGTTCAAGCCACTTACAGCATATTATACAATAAATCTTTTCATTATCAGAAGTATTTAAAAAATGTTTTGCCTTTAGTCACAGTTTACAGATTCACTGTGTACTGTATTAAGCTTGGTATCTGATGCACAACACATTCTTTAAAAAAAAAGCCTTAACCATTTTAAAGCATTCTATGTTGCTAAAGAGGACCAACCAGGGTTAAGCAAACATATATTTTCATATTTAGTCTTGTGTTGGTATGTAGTAGACTCTTTCCCAGAATAGAAAGCCAGGTGACAAAATTTGTATGGATTCAACTACTTTTATTCCATTGGTTTCTTGAGATGTTTTTCTTTGAGTCTTTTTTTAAAATGTCATCTATTGGGTACTGTAAAGGGGAGATGTGACATGGCATTGGATACATTTTTTTCATAACTCATGTTCAACAAAAACTGACTACATTTGAGATGAGCTGATTATGTCACTGATCTTGCAAAAAAAAAATCCCTACACGGTGTTTTATGTTTAAAAATCATGCACAGTTCCACTCAGCTTGCTTGCTTAAAATTGGAGCATAAGTATAAATAATTTCTTAGACCTCCTACTAAGAATAATAACAAAACACAGAAGAATAATAGCTTCTAAACAAAAGTAATGCCAAATTGCCTCTCTGATGATCTGTGTTTATACTGTTAGGACAAAATAGTGTAAAAACAAACACATACTGCAGCTTCTAGTGAGCACTTCTCTAGACTGCAAAATTTCATGCTGTTCCCTGTGTGCCTGCTTGGTAGTAATTAAATGAACTGGCCAGCTTCAGAATAGGAAGATCTGGTATCAAAGTGACTCAATAGAAAACTGCCTGCTGATGCAAAACATGTAATGGGTTGAAGAAGCACTTTTTCCTATGTGGGAAGCCTCATGTATATATGTATTTATTAAAAAAAAAAAAAAAGAAAATGGGGGGGGAGGGGGATACTTCCCCCAGCCCCATTTTCCATATTGTATCTGCCATAGTGATACGGGACATCTCACTCAAAGGTGATGGGTATACAAAGTTACAGCAACTTCTTCATGTGCCTATGACTCCTTTACTCCTGGCTGCACCCTTTGACTTCCAAAAAGTGAATCTATTCTCTTTCCGTCTCCATACCTCATCATACCTGGGAAAGTGTTGGCAATGATTTTCACATTTTCCTCTTCCTTGCAGTGGAAAGCTGAGTATTTCCTTCTCTCCTGCACCCTCTGCCTTATAGTGGAAAGCTGAGCTTTTCCCTCTCTCCTGCACATGATGAAAAAATCTAACCTCAAGGTCATAGAAACACTGAGGTTGGAAAAAACAAACAATGAGCTTCATCACAACAGAAAAAGAGCAGGTAGACAATCATGAGGCACTCCTGCAGTGTCTATATGGTCTTGGAATTGCTCTGGATGCTTTCCAGTCAATGTAGGATTGGGAAATAATGAATCTGCAGCAGTGTAATGTAAGGTTCCTAGCAGAACACCCTGCCTTTGGTAACCAGGCTGACTAGCTCAGGATGCAGGCATGTCTGTGTACCACCTAGTGCCAGGCAGAAATGTCCTGAAGTGTTGGTGTTGCCATAAGTGACTGCTGCCTGCTGCTCCGCATGGCCCCTTGCTGCTGTGCGGCATCCCAGACAGATCCTTCTGCTGCTGCAAGGGTGCTACCAAAAGCCAGACCTTGCAGGCTTCAGTGGACAACAACCTGAACAAATAATCCTAAGAAAACAGAGGAGTGAGAGTGTTTGCTCCTCTCCCACAGGAGGGAAAGCACCATCATATTTGCCTCAGAGTCACAGAGATAGTGCCATGGAATGGGAGGCAAGCCATAAGTTATCCCCTGTGGTGGCACCTCTGCCAGCTTCTCTCAACAAGCAAGCTCCAACAGACAAAGCTCTTCCTACTCACTATCATTCCTCAGTTTGCAGTGAACACTTAGAGATCCCATGATGTCTAGTGCTTAACAGAAGGCACAGAGTCCCCTTGTGAGTGAGACAGATGTCACCAAGAGGCATCACCAAGAGAAGTTATTTCAGATACACTCTGACTCTGGTTGGATGTCCCCTAATATTAGTCATTTCAGACAAATTCTGAAAGGTTCCAAAACACAGGCAGCGGGTGTTATTTTTTAAATGTTACTCCATACTATACTGTAAGCAACACGGCAAGGTCCTGTGGGGAAAATTTTTAGTACTTTAAAACCACTGAGTCACTGCAGCTTCTGTTTAGAAATCTTCTTACGTGGCTTCAGAAACTTGAAACAGTGAAACTGGGGGAAAGTTATCAAATATGACTTGCTGACCTTTCAGCAGAGTCTACATCTTGCAGCAGTAATCGTGGAGCACTGCAGCCGTGCTTCAGCTGTTTGGGTGTTGCATGACTCCAGAGAGCAAGTTTTCAGCAAAAATATAATTAGCAAGACTTGACCTCCTTCCTGCTCCTCCAGGCTGAACTCAAAGTACAGAGACAGGACTGCCAGTAAACAAGGCCAATAAGTGATAACCAGGGCTTGGCCCCAGCAAGAAGTGACTGCAGTGCTGAATTCTAGTTTGCAGCAGTTCTTGAAGATTCAAGCCTGCAAACAGCTGAGGGTTCTTGCAAATAAAACCCTGGTGCACACGATCTTTGCCATGTAAAATTATCTCCTTGGTAGTGTAGGCTCTGTGTCATGATTGTCCAACCTTCCAGCTTGCCTGGGCCGTACTGAGGGAACAGGAATTGTCTAGGGTCGCATATAAAATACATACTAAATTTAATGTATTTAAGCATCAAAGTTTACTTTAATATGCATTTTTAAATTAAAACAAACAAACAAACAGAAAATGGAAAGCAACAAAAACATAAAACTAGTGGGATGTTTGACCTTGTTTCTGGGAAAATAATGCATCAGGTTGCTTTGATGGCAGTGGCTGCCATTCTCAGTGAGTTCTACAAGGAGTGTGTCAGAGATTTTGAATTAAATATTACTCTTCCTGTGCTTCATCCTTGACAAATACTGTCCACAAATGTATGCACTGCCAAAAAGTGATGACATAAATCAGGTGTGGGTGTGAAGCAAAGGATATTTTTTCTCTGGTAGGGGGCTTGTGAAAGTCCGGTAAAGAGACATGACCAAATGTTTCCTTGAGTTCAATGTCTGTTTGCAACTCTATATATTCCATGTGAAAATTTGCAAGTAATGTATTTACGCAAGCTGACACTGGAGTCACTAAAACAAAAAGCAACAAAAACATAAAACAAGTTGGATGTTAGATCTTGCTTTTGTGAAACAAATGCATCAGTCTAGTTTGATGGCGGTGGCTGCCATTCTTAGCAAGTTCTCAAGGTGTTTGTCAGAGATTTTGAATAATCTCTCTCTCTTCTGTAGAGATACAATAATATCTTCACATACTTACTCCTTGACAAATATTCTCACAAATGTACACACTTAAGAAGCGATGACATGGATAAGGCATGACTATGAAATGAGCGATATTTTTCTCTGGTAAGGAGACATGACCAAATTTTTCTTTAAGTTCAATGAGTAACTCTATACTTCCCATATGAAAGTGTGAAAGTAATGTATTTATGTCAACTCAAAATGGATCCACAAATATACAAAAAAATTATGATTTTTTTTTTGAAATGTTGAAACAAATTCTCAAATTTGTTTAGCAAAATGGAAAGCACACCTGCATATTTTTCACTGTTCACAGGATTGCGGTTAGCCAATGTATCAAAATGAAAGAAATTATTTGCCAAAACTTGAGCTTGCCATAAAGTAAGTTTCATTTCTAACACTGCTGTTGTCTCAAACATAGCAAAGATGAGGTGAAGAAAGATGAGCCGCGAAAATGCATGCTTAACTCATTCAAATAAGTGGTCAAATCCATCAAAAATGCTGAATCTGTGCAACATTTTTAATTATCATGTTCTGCCACAATTTTTCCCTCTGATTTCATAAAGGACTTGATTTTACTTTTAAGTCATAAAGTGCTTTTAGTATTTTACCCCTGACAGCCATCTTTCTTCAGAAAAGCAAATTATGACCCCATAGTCAGCATCCATACATTTAGGGAACTCCAGGAACTGTTACAGATTCAATCCCTTGGACTTTACGAATTTCACAGTTTTGATAATTTGCATAGCATCATCCATCTTGAAAGCTTTTGCACATAAATTTTCTTGATACCTCATGCAGTGATACTTCATCAATTGTGAACTACCAGTGGTAACTGCATCACCTTCTATTAATATTATAAGTCCCTCTTTTTTACAGACTATCACCAGGGCACCATCAGTAGCTAGACAAGATATGTTAACAAAAGCATGAGAAAATCACTTTAATGAACTTTTTTACTGCTTCATACAAATCAAGAGACTTAGTAGTGTCCTTCAATGGCACCAAAGAAGCAATTTCTTCAGGGACGTTATATTTGTTATCAATACCACTAATGAAAATGGTAAGTAGAGCCATATTTGTAGCATCAGTACCTTCACAGAATCATAGAATCACCAAGGTTGGAAAAGACCATCCAGTCCAACCGCCCACCTACTACCAATATTTCCCCACTAAATCATGTCCTTCAATACAACATCTAAACACTTCTTGAACACCTTCAAGGTTGGTGGCTCTACCATCTCCCTGGGCAGCCCATTCCTGCATTTGTACACTCCCTTAGAGAAGAAGTATTTCCTAATGTCCAACCTGAATCTCCCCTGGTGCAACTTGAGGCCATTCCCTCTCATTTTATTGCTAGTTACACAGAAGAACAGGTTGATTCCCACCTCACTACAACTTCACTTCAGGTAGCTGCAGAGAGCAATAAGGTCACCCCTGAGCCTCCTCTTCTTCAGACTGAACAATCCCAGCTCCCTCAGCCATTCTTATACGGCCTGTGCTCCAGACTCCTTATCAGCTTAGCTGTCCTTCTCTGGACATGCTCCAGAGCCTCAATGTCTTTCTTGCGGTGAGGAGCCCACAACTGAACACAGTACCAAATGTGCAGCCTCACCAGTGTTGAGTACAGAGAGACAATTACTTCTCTGCTCCTTCTGGTAACACTGTTTTTCATACAAGCCAGGATAGCTTTGGCCTTTGTGGCCACCTGGGCACACTGCTGGTTCATGTTCAACTGAGCATTGACCAATATTCCCAGGTCTATTTTCATCCCATTGGCCTTAGCCCAGCTATCCAACCTTTCCAGATCACTCAGAAGGCCCTTCCTACCCTCCAGCAGATTGACCATGATGGAGTGGCAGCAGCAGGCACGGGCCACACCACGAGCAGCAATAGGTCACAGGTTGGACATGTCTGCTATGTGAACAAATATTTGTAGCATGGGTTGTTCAGACATTCTTGAGGGTCCCAAATTATGCCAGAGTTTCATTAGGATCTCAGTATCAGCACCACAGCAAATGAAATTGAAAGAATCCACCTCTGAGTGTAGCTTTTCTGCTACACTTTAGGTGACAAGGAATGGGGAGTGAGGCTGTGAGGTGACTCTACCTCTTGCTGCAAAGCTGCTAGCAGTCTCGCAAATAAATATTGCATTGATCTATGCAGCTTCAACTGGCATCCCAAAATTTCCAGCCTCACGAAGAGCTGAGTGTGGTAGAAATGAGCACTGTAAACTGAAATTCAGAAGGCCAAGATGAATGTGCCCAAACTGTCCAGAGGTCAGTTCTTTGCAAGCGAAGTCTAACTGTGAAAATGCGGATGTCTGAAATATCAGAGTACATGTCCATGTGTGACCTTGGACAAGTTGCTTTTTGTCTTAATTAAATAAGTCATATTAAAAGGAAGGACAAGAACAACATGGGTCACAGCTGTCTTCTATGAGGCAAGCTGGTCTGCCTCAGTCCAGTATAGCTGCAGGGGTGAAAAACAACAGCTTATTAACAGAATTGATGTTGAATTTATTTACTTTTTCTGCTCTTTTACTCTGGTCTTTTCTTTTGTTTTCTTTTACAGTTATAATTTCTAACTTCTGTTTTCCTCTCTGTGCACACCACTTTTTTCTGTTTTCTCCTCTTTCCCACTGCCTCACCCCAACCACTCTCATTCCTGCCCCTCCTCTACGCCTGGCCTACTCCTGAACAGGCCTCCTGAACCTTCTGTCAGCACATCTAAAATTGGTGCATACCAGAAGTGTCAGAACATAAAGGCTCTGAAAAACAAAGGCACAAATTAAAACTGAAGCTCCTAGCAAGGAGGGGTCAGTTTTGCCTTTGCCAGGTCACAGCTGTTTCTTTCCACACCTTACTAAGTAGGTTGTACTAATACATTTCAGAACTATAAAATATGCAAAAAGAAGCATTATCTCTGTTCTTGGAATAGGAAGGAATGCAGTGCTTTTAGCCTCTTTGCCAGCCATATGCAAATTCTTTGTGAGAACAAAGGCACATAACAGCACTCCATTTTCTCGAGCCGGTGGAGGACATTTGCTAACCGCAGACTAGCGGCGTCTCCAGGCCTTCCCTACTCATGCAGTGCTCGGACAATGTGTCAGGCTTCCTCTAGGTGGCACACACGGCTCTCCCAAAATCCACGCCCATCTCTGGAACGGCAGCTTTCGGACGGGTCGCAGCAACTGTAGTAGGAAAGAAAAGAGAAAAGGGGCGTCAGGGTGCAGATGGGGCTCCTGGTTTGCCATCCCTGATTAAAGTGACAAGTGAAGGTCATCATCAGGCTTTGAAGCAAGTAGATGGTTTTAGAATGAGCAGTGCCACCCGTGAAAGTTGTTCAGTAAGGTCAGTTGTAGAAAAAGAAAGTATTTGAATACAGAATCCGTTTGGACAGTAAAGAAATGTTTCATTCTGCTCCAGAGCAGCTGGTCATCTCTCATAGAGAAGTAGAGCATTAGTCCCAACAAGAGGAATCCTCACTGGGGCTGAAGCTGATCAAATACCCCAAAGTGCATTTGTACCTGCTTGCTGTCACAGTTAGGATTTACATTCACATTTTTTTTCATATCAGAAATGGTATCTCATTTCTTGCAGACACTACCCCACCATCATAAGCTACCTTCTTGCTGTTGCCTTATCAATGACCTCACCACAGTCCTCTTCGCCCCATGTTTGTATATTTAGATTCTTTCTCCTGGCATGGATAGAATCACAAAATTGTTGAATCATAGAATCACAAAATGGCTTAGGTTGGAGGGGACCTTAGAGATCATCTAGTTCCAGACACTTTATCAGGCTGCCCACAACCCCATCCAACCTGGCCTTGAATGCCCCCAGAGATGGAGCAAACTGGGCAACCTGTTCCAGGGCCTCACCACCCTCTGAGCAAAAAACATTTCCTCCTAGCATCTAATCTAAATCTACTCTCTTTTAGTTTAAAGCTATTCCCTCTTCTCCTACCACTATCAGACAGTGTAAAAAGTCAGTTCCCCTCCTGCTTGTAAGCTCCCTGCAAGTTCTAGAAAGCCAACTGATGTCTCCCTGGAGCCTTCTCTCTTTCAGGCTAAACAATCCCAACTTCCTCAATCTTTCTCCATGGGAGAGGTTCTCCTGCCCTCTGATCGACTTTGTGACCTTCCTGTACTGGGCATGCAATACTCCAGATGAGCCCTCACAAGAGAAGAGTAGAGAGGGACAATCATCTCCCTCTCCCTTCTGGCTACCCCTCTTCTGACACAGCCAAGGATGCTGCTGGCCTTCTGGGCTGCAAGTGCACACTGCTGGCGCACATCCTACTTCTCATATATCAATACCCCCGAGACTTTCTCTGCAGGGCTGCTCTCAGAGATTTCTCCCAGTCTGTATTTATATCTGGGATAGCCTCAACCGAAGTGCAACAAATTGCATGTGTTCATATTAAACCTCTCTATATTCTCATGTGCCCACTTTCCAAGCATTTCCAGGTCCCTTTGGATGGCATTTCTCCCTTCTGCTGTGTCAACTGCACCACTCAGCTTGGTGTCATCAGCAAACCTGCTGAAGGTACACTCAATCCCACTGTCTTTGTCACTGATAAAGATGTTGAAAAGCAGTGGTCTCAAGATGGTCTCCTGGAAGACACCATTCATGATCAGCCTTCACCCATGCATAGAGCCACTGACAGCAATCCTCTGGCTACACCAACTGAACAATTCTTTATCTGCCTAATAATCCAACCCTCAAATCCACATCTGTCCAACTTGAGATAAGGATGTGGTGCAGGACTATTTCAGATGTCCTGCACAAGTTCAGATAGACGACATCAGCTGACCTTCCTTAGTCCACCAGTGCCATCACTCCATCATAGTAGGCCACCCAGTTGGTTAGGCACAATCTGACCTTACTGCAGCCATCCTAGCTGTCTCAGATCACCTCCACATCTCACACTGCTTTATCTTGTCTTCCAGGAGCACTTGCTCCATATTCTTACCAGACTCAGAGCTGGGGCTTACAGGCCTGAAGTTCCCAGGATCTTCCTTTTTTTCCTTTCTTGAGTATGGGAGTGATGTTTTTCCCTCTTTCTAGCCACAGAGAACTGACAGCCACAATTTTTCACATATGAGAACTGTTTGGCAACCATGTCATCCAGTTCCTTCAGAACCCTGGGATACACATCATCTAGACCCACAGACTTGTACATATTCAGCCTCATGAGGTGGTCTCAGACTTGTTTTACTCTTAGAGTGGGAGTAATTTTGTTCCCCTGACTCCTGCTTAGATGTTCAGAAACACAAGGGGTGTGAGAAACCTGAGAGGTTTGAGGAAATGGTTCAGTGCCCCAGCCTTCTCCATATCTGAGGCAGTCATCTTTTCCTTTGCATTTATCAGAGGGTCTACTCTCTACTTTTTCCCATCTCATCTGCCCAATGTATCTAAATAATCCCTTCTTAATGTTTTTCATCTCTCTTAATAAGGTCAATTCTATCTGTGCCTAGTCTTTCCTGACTGCACATCCAGACAGCACCCCCATATTCTTCCCAGGTGACCTATCCCTACTTCCACTGTTATAACAATGTTTGGAGGGGAAGAGGGAAAAACGGATATTCAGAGAGTCATGTTACAGCTATTAAGATAATATTTATTAATACAGCATCCAAAGTGGTGGTGCACTTCATTGCTGTCACCTCTAAGCAGCATCAGTGATTCAGTTATTAGTAAGTAAATATGGAATGCACACAGGTCACAGCCTGCCATAACCCATGTAAACAATCAGATGTGAGAGGATAAAATTAAGATGTCAAGGAGCAATTTCCTAAGTATTCCAAGTTGATGGAAATGACATCACACTTTGCCGGCCAGAAATTCTCTCCATCCAACTGTGCAGCTGGAGAAGCTATGTCTGGCACAGCATCTAAAGGACACTGTATGCTTGGCATACAGTGCAGATATCTGGAAATGCCAGCAGCCAGTGCTGCCCTGCCCTAGGACAAACAACACTTGACCAGCCACCACAGCCATGTCTCAGGGGTTTTCTGCCCGTGGTCACTGCCTTGATGTCCAAACAGTAAGACTGCTGCCAGCTTGGTGACAGAAAGAAGGACATGTACATCATTTAGGCAGCGATACAGATTGTCATCTTCTGCACAGGCAGTCGTTCTGCCAGCTGTAGAAACCTATTCTTCACAAAGCAATTTTGGGTGAGGAACTTAAAGAGCATCTCTATAGCTGTAAGGCACTTAGGGAACAGCAAGAGTGTGGGGTATGATCACTCAAATGCACTGAAGTAATGCATGCTAAGAGTCATTACATGATTGCATACAGTCTGGAAGATGCATTGAATACAGTAGCAGTAAGTAACTCAAATGAAAAAAAAAATCAACAAGATAGGTTTTATATTATTGCAAAAAAACTTTGATGCTTTTTCTTTTATTAACTGAAGCAGATATTCCCAATCACATTCCACTCCTACACAAAGCCCTGAGATAGAAGTATAACATTTTATGAAGGACTGAATAGTGTTTGGAAGTGTCTGTGTCTACAGGAATGTTGCTTTGGTGCTGTGACAGGTGGGCTCAGTGCCATTTCAGCAGCAGCTCAACGTGAAACATTTATGTTTCTGAGGCAATTGCCTTCGTGAATGTGTAACTCGAAAACAAACACATGTGCTTGATAGCTGTCGTCATGGGCCACCCACAGAAGAAACAGAGAAGCATGTGGTAACTTGTATCACCAATGGCAGCTGGCACTGCTGCACCAGAAGGCACAACAGAGCTGCGCACCTACTCCATTCACAGCAGTTGAGGTGAGGGAACCAGGAGCTATCCCTGCCCTGAAGCAGTATGATATTAGACAGTTGTTCAGCATCGCAAGTCACCCTGAGCTGCTTTGGTTCACAAAGAGCAAAGCATGCACACCTATGCAGAGAACCATGCCTGTACTCTTTTCCCCATATTGAGCATACCTATGGCTTACAGTCAGGAAAAGCAGCATCAGTGTGATGAATGTTATGAAGGACAACAGAGCTATAGAGTGACTATTGCATCTGACAGAAGGTAAATAGACATGTTAAGAGGCATATTGTAATTTATATAGCACGAGGAACAGGGCTATTCAAATTTAATATGTCATGCTACTGTGGGAAATAAATTAATAAATACATAAATAAATAAATATTGACCAAGTTGACAATAATGACAGAAATAATGTCATCTACAGCTACAGCCAGGTTCTGCCTGACTTTGAATGTCTCCAGAGAAGGGGCTTCCACCACATCTCTGGGCAAACATTTCCAATGCTTTGCTATCCTCTTCACTGTCTATAGTTAGTTTCAGCAGCAAAGCCTGCAGCTGTAATACACATTTTTTGACAAAATCTGCTGGGAGAGAAAAAAGGTCCATACAAAAAATAATAATAATAATTAATTAAAAAGAAAAAAGAAGAAACTAGAACTCCATATTCTGCTGTTTCCTCTCCTCTATCATCCTCCTGCAGCATGGAAACCTATGCTTAAGCCAACATAACCCTCACTTTTTATCAAATCCTGAGGTACCTGCTGAATTTCCAAATTTCTGCACTTCAGACAATGCAAAAGAGGTTTGAAAAACAAATTTAAAAAAAAAAAAAAAAAAAGCAAATGAGCAGACTTATTTTTGATGTTTGGAAAAAACTAAATGCAGCTGGAAAGTAAAGTGACCTTGTGACCTTCCATTGTGATGGGGTGGGATGAGCCCTGCTTTTCAGAACACTGATCTCCTTTATTTTGAAAGGTTGTGTGAAGTTTGGAGGGGAATTGTATGAAAACTGGGAGAAATTATGGCTTGCCAAGAGGCAAGGTACTGAAAGTTCAACATTTGGCAAGAAGCTTCTTGAGGAATGTGTATGGTTTTCATTTCCAGATAAACATTTACATCTATAATTTAGATTAAAGTCAAAACCTTTCTCCACTATTCTGGTGAATTATTGAGCACTCCAGGGAGTCCTATGTGCCCCTTGGTAGCCCCAGTATCTGCAATGAGGTAGAAGAAAGATCTTGGCTTTTTTTTATTCTTTCAAGAGATTTGAAAATATTGCCTTGTCAAATGATATAATTAATAGATAAGCTAATGGTCACCAAAATGATTGATTTTTAAAGTATGGTAATTTAAAGCATGTTGCATGGTGACTCATGTTGGGCTTGGTAATAGCAGGTGAACAGCATATAGCTCCAGTAACCTGCCAGCCATACTGGGAAGACCATGCATGGTACTCCTAGCAATTGACTTTCAATATGCTCTACCAAGGAGAGTGGGCTAAATGAATGGAAAATTTTGAATGCTTTTCATTTACTTAAAAATTCTCAAGACTGGACAAATTAATTTAAGAAAAATTCTGTGCAAGTCAGCACCTAAAATGTGTCTTGAACATCCTGATTTTGAGGAGGAGATGGAAGGGGGGAGGGGAAGGAAATAGGGAAGGGGAATGGAGGGAAAGATGAGAGAGTGAGAAAGAAAGAATGAAAGGGTAAAAAGAAAACAAATGGAAAAAAAGCCCGTAATGCATGAAATATTTACATAATTCCAGTAAATTTCTTTGTTACTTTATGGATACATAACTGGCAGCAAAGCACTATCAAAAAAACTTTTTCTGTGACTAGTATGCATTTGTGTTGTACCAGTGACAGTACAAAAGGTGATATGTAAGATTTGAATCAGTATCCTATTTCCACTGAGACAATTCAATAATGCCACTGTTCATTCCAGCTGTTGTTAAAATTAGTTTGCTGTCTTTTTAAGACTTAGGTATGCCTTTCACTGCTTGAGAGGTGCCACTGTAAGGTGGTATGTATGTAATTCTCCATTTTATTTCTTTTGTTGTTGTTGTTGCTTGGGTGGTTGGTTGGTTTTCGTTGTTGTTTTACTAGAGATGTCTGAAATATCTTCATTTTCTTGTCTAATGGCACTCAACACTCACACAGCAGATGTGAGTGTCCATTCCAGTTAGACTTCTGTATTTTTATTGGTGGAAACCAACTGTACTGCCTGGTGCTGGAAACGGATAAATTTCTTGATAATGTAGCTATGTCTTTCAAAGATATTAAGCCAAGAAAATAGTGTAATTGCTTTGGTAGTGTGTAGTGGTAGTTTCAAGTACGCAGGTAAACAACTGGCCAGCACTGCTGCAGTAGGATTGAAAAATGCGGAACACAGATCCAGAGCGCAAGTATGACTCCAGACTTCCCGAGAGAAAGATCTTAGAGATGCTGTGTATCCGACGAAGTCATGCATGTGCATGACAGTTAGGAAACAGATCACTCCCGTGACCCTTTGCAGTGACGGAGGCAAGGGCTCCTTCCTTTAGCTCTCCTTTGCTCTAAACATTTCTACACTGCGAGACCCAAGATGTCTTCAGTTCCTTTTGCAACACCAGCACACACCTCACTCGCAGTTACACCGTCAGTCCGCGGGACGCGCTCCGAGTCGCGGCGTTGCGCTGATCCGCGCGGTCCGCCTGCCGGACCTCCGGAGCTGTCCGTGGTCCTGCCGCCCCTCGCCTCATCCCCGCCGGCTCTCTGCGGGACGGGGACAGAGCCCGGCGCTCAAGAGAGCTGGATTGTGATCTGCTCGGGCCTCGGTTGAAGGGGGATTCACCTGTTTTTGGAGAACGTGTTGTTGGTTTGCTTTCGTTTGATTTGTTTTTTATATTTTGTTTTTGTTTTGTTTTGTTTTTCCTGTTTGATTGGTTGATTGCTTTCTTGGTATGGAAGGAAGACAGAGAGGTCAGAGTCCCATCTCGCTCCTGACGGCTGCTCTTTGCCACAACACTGAGCAGAAGAGTTTGTAGCTTAGGAGAAAAAGAAGAAGGGATGTGCCGAGGCTCCGGTACTGAGGAATGCCCGGGGAGGGTGTGTAGGCACAATCGGGGCGGTAAAGCGCGTGTTAAGAAGCCACTGCCTTAAGGCGAGAAACGGAAAAATACGAAACAGGGAGAATAATCATTCAAAAAAGAGTAATAATAAAAAATAAAGGAAGAGAGAGAGGGAGCCGCGACACGGAACGCGGTAATCGCGCGGCCGCCCCGGGCGCGAGGAGCAGTGGCCGCGCCGCCGCGCCGCCCCCTGGCCGCCTCGCCCCGTCGGGGCGCACGCGGTGACTCTGACATCAGGGCGAGGCGGAGCCGCCTGGACCGGACCGGAGTGGGCAAGGCCGGGACAGGCCTGGGCGGAGCGGCGCCGGCTGCGGGGAGAAAACGAGCGGCGGGCGGCTGGGGCGCAGCCGTGGCTCCGCAGGTGGAGGTGGCTCCGGCGACGGCACCGCGCCGGCTGCTCCGAGGACGGAGCGCGCTGCCCGAGAGCTGCCGGGGAGGCGGGCGTGGAGCGGCGGAGACGCGCATTCCCATGGGCTGGGTTCCCTCCGCGGATCGGCATCGCCGCCTGCCTCGGGAAGCCAGGGACGGGAGGGCGGTGGCTGCGGCCGGCGGCGAGGCCCCGCTGCCCGCAGACACGAGGCCGGGCCGGGCCGGGGCATGGAGCAGCGAGCGGCCCGCACGGCTGCGGATGAGCTAGCCAACGCCGCCGCCCGCGGCGATCTGCAGCGGGTGAGAGAGCTGCTGGACGGCGCGGCCGACCCCAATGCTGTCAACTCCTTCGGCCGGACCCCCATCCAGGTAGGGAGGCCGAAGGGGCCCTCCGTACCCGAGGACCGGGGCTAAGGGCCGGCTCCCGGGCAATGGCTCTTCGGCGGGCGGAGAGGCAGCCCCGGTACAGAGTGCCGGCGTCGGCCGTACCCCAGTAAATATGCTGGAGCCAGAGCGGCACCACGGTTCCTGTCAGCTTTATGTAAAGGGGAAAGTCTACAAACGCCGCAAGAAAGAGGTTTTAGTTTCAACAGCCCTGGATCTCAGTGTTATCAACCATAGGATGAGCAAAACCGAGAGCTTTAATGCTCATCTCGCATTAAATGTGAAGTAAGAAGTAACGAGTCACCTTTTCAGAGATTTAGAGATTCATCTCTCCATCCAATCGGTATCTTCTGATTTACTATCTGCTGTACTTTACTATTACAACTCGTACTATTCATTTTCTCTTTTTTTCCAAAATAATAATAGTAATAGTAATAAAAATAGTAATAATAATAATAACAATAGCAATAATAATAATAATAATAATAATAATAATAATAATAATAATAATAATAATAATATAGTAAGGTGGTTCTCATGATATACTGAAGCTTCTCCATCAAATCGGCATCTTCTGACTTACTATCTGCTATCCTTTACTACTGCTACACTTACTGTTTCTTTTCTCCTTTTTTCAAAATAATAATACGAATAGTACGGTGGTTCTCATGCTAAATTCAGGGGGAAAAAATATCAGTTGTTTTCGTGTTCTGTCCAAAGATTTCTTGAAGCAGAACCAGTCAGTACACAGCCCTGCCTGGCAGCCCAGCAGGCACTCACACTCATCATTCTTCGAGGAGCTGAGTCTGCCCACTCTGAGTAGTGCTGTAAAGGCACAAAAAGTGGCTGCAGGAACAGCAGAAACTACACTTCTAAGGCCGACTGAATTTCCCAGGTCGTTCTAGACAGTCTCCTCTTAAATTTTCAAAATAAAACGAAACCTGAGTCATCTAAGAAGCAGTATTTAAGATACGCTGGCGCTGCGTGCAAAACTCTCCTACAAAATGTCGGTGCTGCATTTCACCAGAGCCGCGGATCTGAGACCGCCCTCCGACATGTTTTTTTGGCACCTTCTTGCAGCACGGATTTGCTCCGCGCGGTGAACGCATGGCGCTGGGAGAAGGGCGGTTCACACACCGCCCTGGCGCTCCGCGGTTCTCCGCGGCCGCGCTGCCGTACCGCCGGGCCCCTCTGTCCGCGGAGCCTCCGGAGCTCGTCGGCGGCCTCTCCGACGGCCGCTCCGCGCTGCTCCGAGGCCGGAGCGGAGAGCTTGCGGCTGACGCTGTGTCCCTCCGTCCCTCCGCAGGTGATGATGCTGGGCAGCCCGCGCGTGGCCGAGCTGCTGCTGCAACGCGGCGCCGACCCCAACCGCCCCGACCCTCGCACCGGCTGCCGCCCCGCGCACGACGCGGCCCGAGCCGGCTTCCTGGACACTCTGGCTGCGCTGCACCGCGCTGGGGCGCGCCTCGACCTGCCAGACGGCCGCGGCCGCCTCCCCCTCGACGTGGCGGCCGGGGGCCCGCACGGGCCGGTGGGCTGCTACCTGCGGCGGCAGCCGGCGCTGCCGCGAGCACCGCTCCCCTGATTCATTGCCCGGCCCCCCATCGGGATGCAGAAGGGATTAGAGGGGTGTGTGGGTTTTAGCACGCTGCTCTTTGTGCTCTCCTGCGCTCGCAACCTCCCCGCCTTTCCCCTCTCGCGCGGGAGTTCGAACACAGTGAAAAGATGAAGGAAATGCTCCCGTCGCCTTCTGTCCGAGCTTTCTGCCGAGCCTCGCTCCGAAATTTCCCGCTCCCCTGCCTAGCCCTGCCCTCATCAACACCAAACGGCTTCCCCCAGCAGCTTTGGAGCCTAACAGGGCGACGGGGCCCGCCACTCTCCCTTGCAAAATCGGGGAACGAAGGTTTTGGTAAACACGTCCTGCCAACCACGCAAGGTGCTGCGGCATGTTGGTACATGTGCCCGTGGCGCATCTGCGGCTTTTCTCACGGCGTCAACAAGCGCGGGACCTGCAAGAAGAAAATAGCGATTTGTGCCTCTGCAAGCCCGACGCCGCCCTCGCTTGAAGGAATACGCGCAGGTGACCTGCTGCGAGTTTCACAGTGTTCTGAAGGAAAGCAGCACGGCTGCGAAACGAAAACATCACAGAACTAAAAATCAAAAATCGGACTTTCACGTGTCTCTGGTTTCTCCAGGATGCCCCAAAGCGCTGCGTTTGGCAAAGGAGGAACCACAGCCATAAGTTCCGGCAGTGCGGTGACTGCGCTCCCAAAGGAGTAGCCCGATGTAGTGGGGAGAGACGAGCGGATTATGTGCCTCCGCTACGTGTCACCGGGACGGAGTGCATAGCGGGAGCGGCACGTGGGGCAGCAGTGGCCCCGCACCGCAGCTCTATGCGCTCCACGAGAGAGTTGTAGGGAAAAAGGTTTTGATTTACGTCCACAGTCTCCGCCTTGTTCGTAAAAACAGCAGTGAAGACTGCAAATGTATTACTTATACGTAACTTATTGGAAAATGTAATAATCGCACCGTAATCTCATGTAATTCGGGCTTTATAGTTAGTTTGTGTAGGCTGACACTCCGTAGATGTGAAGCTTTGCCGTTTATGGGTTTAATTCATATTTGTAAGGCACCCATAAAAACGCTCAGTGAGTGTACGTATGAAAACATTTTCGTGGTACATCAAGCCTATAGATATGTGCTTATCGGTTATTTGTATGTGCAATACGTTTTTGCTTCTCAGCGTTCACTATTTAAGCGCGCGCAAAAAGCTCACATTAAATGTAAAACAAATACGAAACGCTCGCTTTGTCTAAGAATGCCTACGACGTTTATTACGCACGTGCGTTTGTGTAGAAGACGTCTGAAAAGAAATCACAACCTCAGGAGACCCTTCTCCAGGCTGCACGCCCGCTGTGCACGGCCGAGAACCGGCCAGGGCAGCCGGGGCTCGGCTGGGACGCGGCGGGGCTCGGGACGGAGCTCAGCCCGATCCCCTCTCTTCGTGTAATAACGAGGAGCTAATTGCCCACGCTTCTGACCTCAGTCAGGCTAGGATTTCTATTGTAAAATCGTTCTCGCCGGTGCACTAGAATTCGTTGTAAGATGTCTGCATTAGGATTACGAAAAAAGAAAAAAAAAAAAAGAGCAACAACGAGTAAAACCGGTTATAATGCCCAGCGTCCCAAGGCCGCCCTCGCTTCATCTTTAGAATATCAAAAGCCAGCAGAACGAATAGCCGTAGCTGTGCTCCGCGGCGCGGCGTGGGAGCGTCACCCGCGTCCGGCCCACGGCACGGGGCACTCACGGCGAGCAGCACCCCGGCGGAGGGACGTCGTGCTCAGTCAGCTCGGAGACTGGGAACCCACCCTGGATATAACAACAGCGAAAGGCAAAGGTAAGGAACAATTCCGGGGAGCCCCGTGGGCTCTGCGTTCAGTGCGGCTGGCTAACGCCGGGCAGCGCGCCGTGCAGGCGGACGGGGCTCCGCTGCTGGGCTGCTATGGCCGGACTGGGGTGCGAGTCCGCAGAGGAGGGGAAGTGAGGAGAAAGAGGAAAAAAAATAATAATAATAACGGAAAAAAAAAAAAAAAAAAAAACGGCCTCTATCGAAAAGCCGCTTTCATTTCGAAATCGCAGTTCTCAGTCGCTCGTTTCCCAGGCTCGAAATCGCACTCGGTCCGGGGGAAAGCATATCCCGGGCTGTCCTTTCCTCAGCTCTGCCGTGAGGCGGCTCCGTGTCCAGGCAGAAGCGGACTCCCGTCCGTGTGCTGTCATTTCTGTTTGTCCAGCGCGGTGTGGGCGGCGTGCGCTGGAGGCGGAGAGACTGCACACGCACACGCACACAACACCTCCCCCTCCCCCCCCCCCCCCAACTCGGACTCCCTGCAGTCCTTGCGCACCCCCATCTCCTCCGCCCGACCCGGCTTGACCCGGCTTGACCCGGCCCGACCCGACTCGAAGCGGCGGAGACGCACCCGCAGCAGCGGCCCCGCAGCCGCACGGAGGTACCGCATCCCCCCCCACGGGCACAGCCCACGCACCGTGCGGGGCAACCCCGCGCTTCAAACGTCTCAACGGGACACCAAGCGACACGAGCGCTGCCGGGAGCGGGGAGAGGGAAGGGGCCGCCGGTTACCCGTTTCTGCTACTCGGCGCGGAGGGATGAGGAGATCCGCTTTTTTATGTCTTTGATTACCGTTTCTCTCAGCCCGCTACGCAACGGCCCCGCGCCGCGTTCAAACGGCCATGTGACGAGGAAATAGCTGCTCGTCGGGCCGCCGCTGACCCGGGCTGTTAAAGCGGCAGCGATCCGCTATCGCAGCCGCGGTGCTGCCCGCGGGGACGAGCGGGTGTTCGCAACCTGCATCCCTTCCAGCGGCACCGCGGGGAGCGAGGCTGCGCCATAAAAAAAAAAAAAAAAAAAAAGAGAAAATAAAAGAAGCGTAAGAGCGAAATCGCCCTCCTGCAAAGAAAGCCTGAGAGGTGGGGGGGTGGAAGGGGGGGGTAAAGGATAGGGTAAGTGTCGTCAGGGCTTTATTTGAAAGCCCGGAGGCGCCCTGCGATTGGCCGCCCGCCGTGCCCGTTCAGCGGCGGAGCTCCGCGAGCAGAGGGCCCACGGCCGCCCCCGCCCCATCCTCCGCCGCCCCGAGGCGGGCGGCCCGGCAGCAGTGGGAGGTGTCCTGGCTGCGAGGGGCGGGGAGGAGAGACGGAATGAGGAGTTAGCCACGCGGAAAAGAAAAAAAAAAAAAAAAAAGAGAGAGAAGAAGAAAAGAAAAATAAAGGGGAAAGGGGGGCGAGGGGGGGGGGGGGGGGGGGAATCTTCTCCAATGAATGGAGAGTGAGAGGGCTGATTTGCGGGGGGGAGGGCCGCGGAGGGAAGGTATTTGTAATCGCGGCGCTTTGGGGGCTCTCCCGCGCCCATGACCCCTCGGATAAGGTGCACCGTCCGCTTTCGGCGCCCCCGCAGGCGGCCTCTGTCCCTCTCGCGGCTCCGGCGCATCTTGCGCGGGGTGGCCGCTGCCCTGCTGCGCTCTGGGCCGATTCGCCGCGTTCTGCGCCGGGTCCTGAGGAGGAGGCACCGGGGCAGATCCCGGCCCAGGTACGGCGGCGGCGTCGGGGGTCGGCGGGGCCCGGCGATGGGTGGCGGGGACGGGAGGGCCGAGCGGCGGCGGCACGGGCCCCGCTAGCCCGCGGTCGGTGCCTCCCCTCGGCTACACAGCCGAGTCGGTGCGGGCCGCGGCGGGAGCGTGTGAGGTCCGCTCGATCCTAGCTGCGGGCGCGCATCGTTCTCTCCCCTCTCTTCCATTTTTGTTTTGTTTTCTTTTGTTTTCTTCAAAGACTTTCTTTCCTATTTCTTCTTCCTTTTTTTTTTTCTTTTTCTTTCTTTTTCCTTTTTCTTTTTTTTTTTCTCTTTTCTTTTTTTTTTCTTTTTTCTTTTTTCTCTTAAATATAACTGTAAGTCAGGAAAGCAGCAGGTGGTCACTAGGTTATCTCTGTCTTTTCTCCCTTTTGAAAAGTATTTTCTCTTCCGCTGTGCAGTATAGCGCACCTCCGTTCATTATCTGTGGGCTCTCCCCTCCGAGGGCAGAAAATGGTAGCCCTGGCCGTCCCCGCGCGTGTCACTTTTCCCCACCATAAGCGGGGAAAAATACAGCTCAGAGGCTTTTGAGACATTTCTCCGATTTCAAATGGTGAAAGTGGGTCGCTGTGACTCTGCACAGCACGGCTTAGGCCTCGGTCGCTAAACATAACTGTGTGTGTAAGGAAAAATAACACGGCTGCTGGTTCTGACGAGAATATGGGGAGTACTTTGCAAACTGCTCTCAGAGCACCATGAGAGGAATCCACAGCTGCCTCCGGTTGGGAGCAAGCTGTGGAGACAAAATTAGAAGAGAAGAACTGCCTAAATAGTTGAATAGAAATATCTTTAAAAGTAAAATGAAATACAGATTAAAACATGAAATAAAATAAGAGCAGAAAAGCAGAAGGGAAAAAAAAACAAAAACGAAACCTGTTAAAACTGTACTGTCTAAGGACTGCAGGAAAGCAGCTCTGTGTCCACTCCCTGCTGCGTCACCAGCATTGCTTTCTGGCTGAGAACTCTCAGAATACAACGTTTAAAATAAATATCAGAAACAATATCCAGTTCTGCTCGTTATCTCTGACTGTTTAGTTTCTTGCATTCTCAGTAGGCCAGATTCCTTTGTTTTTCATTTAGTATACAAAACAGAAACCACAAACTTTGAGCCCTAAAAACACGGTTCTCAGCTGTAAAATACAAATGCACCGAAGCTGTGGATCCCGAAGTAAATGCGCTTTAGTTACCAAGGGGGAAAAAAAATTAACCTAAGAAACAGAAAAGCCTTCACGAGTCAGACACTGTCGAATTTTATTTTCTTTATCTTTTTCCTTGTTTTCACTCTTGCTTTTAATTCGGCTTTTACTTTCTCATTGAGGTGATGGAGGTCTCCTAGAACACCACTCAGGTCTCGGAGAGTCTGAATAGTCTGATAGCACTGAAAATCGGATTCTAAAGGAAGGGAGTACTTCTAAGACAACGCGTTTTAAAAGGCGAAAAATCGGTTTTGCTTGATTTTACTGCTCCAAAAAATGAAATGTAGTAGTATTAGGGTCCTATACTTAGCGTGTAAGCATTCTGGCAGCTTGAACCCCTAACGCATTATTTTGAGTCACTGGTTGCAGGAAGATTGTGGCTTTACAATCTATTTCAGAGGGGGAAGGGAAAAAAAAATAACAAGTTTGGACTTAAAAAGTGAAAGTTTATTTCTTAAATAATAAACTTTAAAATAAGCTCCTTTTGCCCTTATTTCCTATTTATGGACTCATCTCTTCCCCCAAATAGTCGTTCCAAATAAAATCTCTTAATTGAATAGAACCAGGAGGATGTTAACAGTGATGGAGGTTTGGGGAGGGTATTGCCTCGCTCCGAGGCAGTGTCCAGGAGCTGCTCGGAGCCACGGCTGTCCTAAGCGGCTGCCTAAGGTTCATTGCGGGCAGTCGGTAGAGGCATCGCAAAATGTCTCCAAAGATCCAAGCCCTGGCCTATTTTTTAGTAATTATTTCACGCTCAGAAATCTACAGCTATTTGTTAAACAGTTTAAAATGGTTTGTCCGTGTGCCTTTTTTTTTTATTATTATTATTTTTTTTTTTCTCCTGCGTTTGTTTCGTTATTACTTGTTTTTCAGGAAGAGTTGTTTGTTTGGCAAGCAGCTCGTTGCTTGATGTGAACTCCGAGCTGCATGAGTAGAATCCTGAAGTAATTCTCTTTTCTGATGCTCCCTGTCTCAAAACGGAGTGGAAATGCATATATATATAGAGAGAGAGGGTGATATATATATATCACTAACTTTTTTTCTTCCATGTGAAGGGTATGGGTGTACAAAACGTGTGTGTGAGACTATTTTAAGGATATTTTCACGCTATCTAAGACAGCAGATTACATTTAGAAATGTGTTATGTTGAAAACGGAAAACTGCAAACCAGCATATTTGTTCCCGCGTGTAATTTTTTTTTTTACTGCTGTTGGTTTTGTGTGCCATACTTTTTATAAATTACAAACCTCTATTTCATAGCTTTTCAAAATCTAACAGTAAGGTGCTAGATTTTCCTGCTCTTGACAAATATGTGCAATGAATTCGGAGACTTTAAGCTGAGAAAAAGATTTCTATCTATTATCTATTTCTGCTCATTCGTTTTGTTTCATTGTTAGCATAACTGACCATTATTATTTTTCCCGACGGCAAACCTTGTCAGTTCGATGCCGCATTTCCATCGCACCTTACAGGAGTGCCCTCATGCTCCTTTCTTTACCTACTGAGCAGCAGCCGAGTGCCGGCATTGCTTTCTCTTTAGTTTCCCCTCTTTAAAACCTCAATCTTCTCTTGAGTTTATTACTAGAATGTTTGTTAAAATATGAAGCAGTTCGTGGAAATCTTTTGAAGATGTCAATCTTTGTCTGTTTTTGTGGGAGCGTGTGAGGATTGGGCTTTCTCTTTTTTTTTTTTTTTTTTTTTTTTTTTTTTTTCAGTTTTACTTTTTTGAGAAGGCTGAGCTTTCTTTGCTTTAGACGCAGTGTAGGACAGCTGCTTTTGGTCCACCTACTCAACTCTGTGCGCCATTTCAGAACAATTTCCAGGATTCCTATACTGCTGTACAGAGCTGTAGTGTAAAAATGAATCGATGCTCATCTTTGAAGTTCTGTGTTGTTGAGTAAAGATTTCAAAAAGAAAAAGCAAGGGAAACAGATGCTAAGGGGTCCATTTTATGTGAATTAATTTCCTTTTTCTTTAGGAACACATCTTTGCAGTAAGTTCTGGGGAGAAAAGATGTCTTCTCCTTATTCCCCACTTGTAAGTATAATACCAGAACTGTTTTCAAAACACGGTCACACAGACTCGGCTATTATTTCCTTTACTTCTGATCTGACTGTATGTAGTTATGTTTTGATTAATTGGAGGTCGTTGCTTCGTAGTAAAACTGTGCAAAAGAGGACTTTTTGGGGGGAAGTATCATGTGACTTTTGGTACTGACAGATGTACGCATGTATGCAGGGTGGTGGTCAAGCAATCTGTTTCATTGCTGAGAGGGTCCGTAATCACTGGCCCTGAAAAATCAGGATGGCACCAAACACCAAAGGTTTCACCACAGTTAGAAGGGGTGGCAATGCAGATGCTGCCTAGCTCAGCTGCTGAATTCTTCACTTACAAATCTACTGTCATGTGAGCATAGACTTCTATATTTCCCCATATTTTCTCTCTTCACGGCTATCACAGGTGGCACAGAGCCCATGAGGTCAGTACTTTGCCTGTGGCGTGGGCAAAACTTTTTTCTCCATTTGTCTGATTTCTCGAAATTCTTCAAGAAATGTGCATTTCAGCCGTACTTGTCGAGTTCTGATTACGATATTACAGCCGCCAGAGCAGAGCCGCCGCTCCCAGATGCTAGGTGGGGAGGGACGGGAAGCCCCAGCTCACGAAATATCCACCTGACAAGAAAGGAGGGGAAAAGAAAAGAAAGAAAGAGAGCAGTGTATCTATATGCATACATAGAAAGAAAATGAAGACAATGAATCCTCTCCAACGAACAGGGATTTGGAGGGATGACTTTACACGGACAGGTATTTCTATCAGGCCTACGCAGGATCGCGCCTAACTCCCCTCGGGAAAGGTGTATCCAACGCATTCAGCAAGCCCGCACTTGGGCGACTGGTGCTGCTCCGGAACGTCTTGTGCGGGACGGCTGCTGCCAGCGGCGCTCCGGCGGCTTCACCACGCCCTGCGCCGGGGCCCGAGCTGGAGGCACCGAGGCAGGGCCGAGAGTGGCAGAACTCTCCGTGATGGCTAGGCTTCACCCGTGGCAAAGCTTTTCCTTTTTCCTTCTCTCTCCCTTGCTGCCTTTTTTTTTTTACCCACTCTCCTTTGCTGATTTTTTTTTCTCCCTCTTTCCCTTGCTGCCTTTTTTTCTCCCTCTCTCCTTTGCTGTCTATTTTTTCCCTCTCTCCCTTGCTGCCTTTTTTCTCCCTCTCTCCCTTGCTGCCTTTTTTCTCCCTATCTCCCTTGCTGCCCTTTTTCCTTCTCTCTCTCCCTTGCTGCCTTTTTTCTCCCTCTCTCCCTTGCTGCCCTTTTTTTCCTCTCTCTCCCTTGCTGCCCTTTTTTTCTCTAACTCCCTTGCTGCCCTTTTTATTTTCTCTCTCTCCCTTGCTGCCCTTTTTTTTCTCTCTCTCCCTTGCTGCCCTTTTTTTTCTCTCTCTCCCTTGCTGCCCTTTTTTTTCTCTCTCTCCCTTGCTGCCCTTTTTTTTCTCTCTCTCCCTTGCTGCCCTTTTTTTTCTCTCTCTCCCTTGCTGCCCTTTTTCTCTCTCTCCCTTGCTGCTTTTTTTCTCTCTCTCCCTTGCTGCTTTTTTTCCTCTCTCTCCTTTGCTGCCCTTTTATTTTTACCTCTCTCACTCGCTGCCTTTTTTTCTCTCTCTCTCCCTCGCTGCCTTTTCTTTTCCCTCTCTCCCTTGCTGCCTTTTTTTATCCCTCTCTCTCTTGCTGCCTTTTTTTCCTTTCTCTCCCTTGCTGACCATTTCTCTCTCTCTCTCCCTCGCTGCCTTTTTGTCTCTCTCTCTCCTTTGCTGCCCTTTTTTTTACCTCTCTCCCTCGCCGCCTTTTTGTCTCTCTCTCTCCCTCGCTGCCTATTTTTCCCTCTCTCCTTTGCTGCCTATTTTTCCCTCTCTACTTTGCTGCCTATTTTTCCCTCTCTACTTTGCTGATTTTTGTCTCCCTCTCTCCCTCCCTGCCTTTTTGTCTCCCTCTCTCTCCCTCGCTTTTTTTCTCTCTCTCCCTTGCTGCCTTTTTTTTCCCTGTTTCCCTTGCTGCCTTTTTTTTCTCTCTCTCTCCCTCTCTGCCTTATTTTATCTCTCTCTCTCCCTCGCTGCCTATTTTTCCCTCTCTCCCTTGCTGATTTTTTTCTCCCTCTCTCCCTCGCTACCTTTTTTTCTCCCTCTCTCCCTCGCTGCCTTTTTTTTTTCTCTCCCTCTCTCCCTCGCTGCCTGTTTTCTCTCTCCCTCTCCATTGCTGTTTTTTTTTTCTCTCCCTCTCTCCCTTGCTATTTTTTTTCTCCCTTTTGAAAAATATTTTGTCTTCTCCTATGCACAGCTCAAAGCAGTGTAACTCACCTCCGTTTATTATCTATGGGCTCTCCCCTCCCAGGGCAGAAAACCAGAGCTGTGACCGCCCCCGCGTGTGTCACTTTTCCCCACCAAAAGCGGGGAAAAATGCAGCTCCGGAAGCCTTTTTTCAGATTGTTTCCCCGATTTCAGATGGCGAAAATGGGTCGCTGTGTCTTTGCACAACGCAGCTTTAGGTTGTTGCACGCAACTGTGAGTGTAAGGAAAAATAAAACGACTGCTGGCTGTGATGAGCACACGGGGCATATTTTGCAAACTGCTCTCCGAGCACCATGAGAGGAACCCACAGCCGCCTCCGGGTGGGAGCGCGGAGTGGAACTGCCTAGGCGAAATTAGAGGAGAACTGCCTAAATAATTGCCTGAAAACGTCTACCAAAAATTAAAAAAAAAAAAAAAAAAAAAAAAAGACGGA
The DNA here is from genome assembly GCA_023055505.1 of Callipepla californica brunnescens. Lineage (NCBI taxonomy): Eukaryota > Metazoa > Chordata > Aves > Galliformes > Odontophoridae > Callipepla > Callipepla californica. The sequence goes on from JALIRH010000187.1 coordinate 140,375, forward strand.
ATTAGGAAACTTAGACTGAAGAAGAAAACCAACGCTCTTTCCTTATTTTGTCTTCTGCATACGCTGATTTCTCGAGTTTCTCGGTGCCGGGCATCGGCAGTAGCTCCGAACGGAAGCTTTCCATCACTCCTTTCTCCGCGTCTCTGCATCTGAGGGCAGCGGCACCGGGGCTGGGCGAGGCGGTCTGCGCAGTCCTCGGCTCTGGTTCCCCTGCGCAGCCCTCACCGGAGCCGCCCCTCTCGGGGGACATTGCGGCACTGAGTTATTTGTGAGGAACCCTAACAGCGCGTCGGAGCGGCACTCGCTCGGCTGGCTCACACCAGGGTTTTCCTTCCTGTCCGAGGCTGCTGAGTGTGCCGGGGCGAAGCCAGTCCAGCCCCGCACCCTCCCCCTGCCTCGGATCGTCTGCTCCAACACCACCTCCATTACAAGGCGTTCCGCCTTGCCCGAGCCGCGGGAATACGGAGGGGATACAGCCCCCCAGCCGCGAGGAGTAGGATCCCCGCGATGTGGATGAGAATGCGGAGGCGCGTCCCCTACACCCTCTCCTCCTTCGGCGGTGTCACCCACCGAGCCCTCGATGGAGATGAACCGCCGCTCGGATTCACCGCAGCAGTCGGGGCGGCAGCCCCGTGAGCACTGTGCTGCGGGACATGGAGGGGCCGCCGCTCGCGGGGACCTCGAGGAGGTGTGGAAGCTGATGGAGGAGAAGTGCGCCCAAATGGGATCAGTTCCTTTGCGAGACCCCATTGAAGGTGGGGTGAGTGGGGCGGGGGCTGCCCGGCACATGCCAGCGGAGCCCGGACGGAGAGACGTGAGGGCACTGCTATTTCTGTCATTACTGTTCTATGTATTTTCATTACCGGGCTTGCTTCGAGGTTATGCCTGAATTTAGGCGTGCGGTTTTCAGAGCCATCTCCTTCGCTCGTAGGCATAGCTGGGATTTAGGCGTCACTGTAGGCAGCAAACGAATTGTACCGCACGGTATTGAAAATGAGGACTGTGCCCATACAGTCCAACTCTGCGTGGCTTCGTGGAGTTGGCAGCATTTTGATCATTAGTTTTTCGATTTGCTTTCAAGAACAGCTTTTTTTTTTTTTTTTCCAAAAGTAATAAGAGTGGTGCTTGTCTGTCACAAACCGTAGTAAAGGAAATTTCATCTGAACACCAGGAAAAAACGCCTTCACTGTGGGGGTGGCAAAGCACTGAAGCAGGCTGTGTGGAGAGGATGTTCAATCTTCTCTACTCAAGCCTTATGAGGACCCATCTGGAGTACTGTATCCAGACCTGGGATCCCCAGCACAAGAAAGACACAGAGCTCATGGAACAGGTCCAGAGGAGGGTCACTAAAATAATAAGAGGGCTGGAGCACCTCTACTATGGCAAAAGGTTGGAGGAACTGGGTTTATTTATCTTGGAGAAGAGAAGGCTCCGAGGAGACCTCATTGTGGCATTCCAGTACTTGAAGGGCGTGTATGAACAGGAGGGGGAACGACTGTTTACACAGGTCGATAGTGATAAGACAAGGCTGGCTTTAAAGGATGGTTTTAAACTAAGACCGGGGAGATTTAGCTTAGATGCTAGGAGGAATTTTTTCACTCAGACGGTGCTGATGCACTGGAACAGGTTGCCCGAAGAGGCTGTGGATGCCCCATCCCTAGAGGCAATCAAAGCAAGGCTGGATGTGGCTCTGGGCAGCCTGCTCTACTGGTCGGTGACTCTGTCCACAGCAGGGGGGTTGAAACTCGATGATCTTTGGGGTCCTTTTCAACCCAGGCCGTTCTATGATTCCGTGGTTCTATGATTCTATCATAATTAGAACCCTCCTGGATGCTTTTCTTTGCAACCTAGTGCAGGGAATAGCAGGGAGTTGGGCTCGCTGTTCTGCAGGGGTGCTTTGCAACCTCTCTGATTCTGTGATTCCACAGTAGCATTTCCCAGAGAAAGAACAGAACAAGAGATGACGTACAAATTGTCCCAGAGATAATTTTTTTCATTCCAACAAGGTACTGCCAGTAGTCCGTCTTACTGCCATTTTTACTGTTCAGTATTTGTGACGGTGACACTCACTGAGAGAAGCTGTAAGTATCACTGTGCGATGGTCTTACTTTCTGATGATACTGAGAAGTAGCCGTGCGTTACCAGTATATTTGAAACCAGCCTTTAAAACGCGTGATGAACAACTAATTGCTGCGATTTAAACTGCAGCTGTGTATCTCATGAAAAAAGTTTTTCTGGGTTGTGGTAAGATAAGGTGAGCAGCCATTTCTGTCCTTGCACGCTGTACGTGACAGGAAACATTTTTCTAAAATGGGTCGCAGATGGAAAGAGACAGTGATCACCGACACAATTATTCGTTTTGTGTTTACTCCGTGTCCAAATTTCTGAAGGAAAAAGGTCTCTCTCTCACTGTTTTTGTTTTTGGTGGTGTTTTTCTCTTATTCTGTTATTCAGAGTGAGGCAGAGTTCTGTTTTCCCTCACAATGCCCTCACAAAGCGGCTGCCAGGCTGGGGCGCGGGTTCTCTCTTTCTGAAAAAACTTAATCTGAACGGAAACTGGTGAATTATGAGAACCGTAAGCATTTCAACTCTTTTAAATGAAACAAAATATCTGTAGCGCATAGCCACATTATTTTGAAAAAGAATGTAGTTATAGAAACCATTGTCTCGAGATATATTCTGCAGTGTTAGAACCCAGTTTATGGAGATCACACCGGAAGATTGTACGCAGTAAAAGCCTGAGCGATATGTCTGTGTGCTCAGCACGATCAGAGCTTACCAGAAGTACCCATCACTGCAGAGCGGCAATGGCAGCAGGAGCTTTCGTGCACTAGACAGCAGCTCTCCTGGCCCGTCCGAAAAGAGGCATACGCTGAGCTACAGCTGAGAGAGCAAAAGAGCTCTGTGCGAAGTGCGGGAGGGGGAGGAGAGCGCGATGTAGGGGCGAGCCGCGCACCGCTGCGTGTCCCTGCCACTCGGCGTGGGCTGCCGAGCTGCCTCGTTCGTTGGTTCGTCCACGGTACTGCTGTGTATGTCTGTGTGCAAGTGGAGTGCAGGCGCAGGTACGTATGCATGTATAATTTTTAAACGTGGTGCTTTATAATCATGTTCTATTCTACTGCTAATGAGTATGAGTACCACGTATTGTAATGTGTGTTGTATACTATATAATAAGTAATATCTGTTTGATTGTATCATATTCATTACAATCTGCACCGGCACGTACTGAGACGCAATACCCAGCCCTCAAACCAAGCACACCGCATCCCTCACTTAATCCACGAGTGCAGCGCTGTGCCTCTGTGCATAGCAGCGCACCGAGCTGACGCTGTGTCCCTCCGTCCGTCCGCAGGTGATGATGCTGTGCAGCCCGAGCGTGGCCGTGCTGCTACTGCACTGCTGTGCCGACCCCAACCGCCCCGACGGTCCTCTTTCTCCCCGCAGCGTCGCAGACGGATCGCCGATGCTCGAGGGTGGAGAACATCAAGCACTCAGTCGGCTTCCCCCATCTAATTGTCGCTCGCGTTTGGAGAAATGAGAGCCGCTCCGTTCCGCGCTTGGCTTGCTGTCCGCTGACTTTCTCGGGCAGATACTCGCTATTCTTGGCTGGGCTGATTTTATCCATTATCACCCCAGTAGAGCTTTGCAGTTCTTCTGTCCCTTCGTATGCTTTTGTATAGTCCTTAGAAACAATGAACGCTTCGGCTGTCCCGTTTACAAATTTAATTGAGACGCCGTTCTCCCTTCAACCCCTCGCTCAGCTGAGAAAGTCTGAAGAAGTTTAACGCTGACAGAAGTCAGATTCTAGGAGCTACTACAAAAACCTGATATGTGGAATTGTTCAGGAAGATCAGTTTCTGTAGAAAACCAAGCTGCTCAGATACTGCCAAGTTTTAACATTCGGAAATCCTTGATCAGAGAGTTCTGTGCCATGAGATCGATGTTTTCGGGACATTGTTCAATGTATCCAAACCAGATATTTAGAAACGAAAAGAACAAATGACCTTGCTCCGTTGTAACCCTGATTCCATTCTCACACATCGCCTCCATTTCGTCATACGTGATTTCCATTGTGTTCTCACCGTTATGTGCGCGGAGGCATCTGATTCAACAGCAAAATGTAAAGGGGATGGTGTAAAAGGCAATCGTTGTGCTCTTCTATTAAACTGCAGCACTGCCCAGCACTGCACCGTGTTATTTATTTCAGCTTTGTTCGCCTTTCCGATATTTCGTTCACCAGTGTGTGTGTACACAACATATTGAGGGGAGTAGGACAGAAGCGTTTTATGTGCGCGTGTGCATTATTCACACAAACGGGACAAAAGAGCTCACTAAAGCTGCTGATTGCCTTCTTCAAAGAAGAGTTACCGAACAAGTGAAAAGCTCAATCTTGCCTCATCCTTTCACTTGATTTTACATCTTTTTAAAAGCAGAAAGTTTTTTCCTTTTTTTTTTTTTTTTTTTTTTTTTGCTTTAATTTCTTGCTATAGAACTTTCTTTGTAGAATAAGGCACCATGATCATGTACCGTGCCCAAAAGAGAGTTCTGTTTTTCAGTTCCTGAAGACGAGCTATTTCTCTCGCTTGGATTTAGGAGGACAGATCATGAGACTTCCATTTACCAAGAATCGGATTAACTTTCTGTCGCTCATTTATTTAAATATATGCATACATTATTAATAACAATCCTATTCCCCTTGAAAAGAAAATGGAGCAGGGTTTGATCCCTGCCTCTTAGGGGACAAAGTTGGAGGGGGAGAGGCAGCTTCAGACACTCCGGATCCCTTCGGGGACGCACGAGGGTTTCCACGTAACCCCCGAATCTATGACGATGAGACGCGACACACGAGTGGGGGTCTGTGCCGCGGAATTCGGCCCCGGAGCTGCCCAACCCCAGCGGCTGAGCGGCACCTTGCTGCCAACAGGAAAGGGAGGAGGGAGAAGGGAGGAGGGAGGGAGAAGGGAGAAAGGAGGAGGAAGGAGGGAGGAGGAGGAAGGAGGGAGGAGAGGGGAAAGGGGCGGGGAAAGGGGCGGGGAAAGGGAAGGGAAGGGAAGGGAAGGGAAGGGAAGGGAAGGGAAGGGAAGGGAAGGGAAGGGAAGGGAAGGGAAGGGAAGGGAAGGGAAGGGAAGGGAAGGGAAGGGAAGGGAAGGGAAGGGAAGGGAAGGGAAGGGAAGGGAAGGGAAGGGAAGGGAAGGGAAGGGAAGGGAAGGGAAGGGAAGGGAAGGGAAGGGAAGGGAAGGGAAGGGAAGGGAAGGGAAGGGAAGGGAAGGGAAGGGAAGGGAATGGTGCTCATGCCTCTCATGAGAGGTCCTTATCACAATCATCTTCCAAATGTCCAGTCATGTACAGATGAAACAACACTTGCACTTCTTTGTTTTTGTTTTTGTTTTTACCTGCGTACTATCTCTGTAAAGAGGTAAATTCAACCCACGGAAATAACAGATTTTTATTGTTTTCCCTTCTGTCACAAATGCTTCCTCCTTGCAGAGGGATCCAGTGGCATTTTGTGTTTTGGAATTTTTCTGATTGTCCATCAATGTCAGCATTCATTGACATACATTTTCTATTTGTGCCTGTCCGGGTCAAGCTTTCATTAGGAAAAATTAGCTAATAACTCATCAGATATAATGGCACCAGGGAAAACAAACCGTTTTCTCTCACAAATTCTAGCAATTACTCTCTGAAAACATGACTTCCAAGTATTTCAACATGATCCCACTTAAATTCACCCACATTTACCAAAATCTATTGTGTGTGAGTGTGAGTATCTGTAGGCTTTGCAGATTTTGTTTACTATCTGAGCGCTTCACAGACATGAAAAACAAAAGTAATTTTAGGAAATCAAATAATCAGATGATGTTGCTTGGAAATACAATCATCATCACCTGACTAAACTAGAAATGAATCCTCAAGTTCTCTGGCTCTCTCAGGAAGGAAATGGAAAACCTCAGAACCTTCATAGAAGAAAACAAAGAATTCAGAGATGGAGAAAGTAAGCCACATTCCAAAGGACTCAGTGCTGACTTTTGAAGATGTTCCAAGAGATCCAGTGAAGCAATAACAGATGACCTATCCATTGTTCTAGGTTTCTGGTATTTTTTTTTATCAGGTCTCCATCAATAGAATCACTGCTCTACCACACACTGGACAATCTCTTTCTTTTGTCCTTCTTCTTCTCCTTCCCCTTCCTCTCCCCCTTCCCCTTCTCTTTCCCTGTCTTTCTCTTTCTCATTCTCTCTCCCTCTCTCATTCTTCCTTTCTTCCTTGCCTCTTTTAAAAACTAACAAGAGAAAGAGTTACAGACACTTAAAAATACCCTTAAAGTGGAAATAAAGACAAAAAGTCTTCTTTGGAAAAGAGGGCAGAGGACAACATTCTCAGTACTGTGTGTTACCATGTACTCATAAGAACATGGATGCTTGTAGAAACATGCATGTACAGAGTATTTTGATGCTGGAGAAAGCCCAGAAAAGGGAAAGTGAAAAAAGAGATACTCCTTAGAAATTAAAAATCAAGAATTTTGCAACTAGAGGCACCAGGCTGACTCAGAGAAATCCTCACAGACTTTTGTCTGTAGACCACAAAGTACCAAGGGAGAAGAAAAGTTCAGCTGACACCGCCGGAAGTGTGGCCCATGAGGTTAGAAATATCCTATTTATTTCCTATCACTGAACTACACAGCTAGTGTTGTCATGACATGATTGCTCATCTCAGGAAGAAACCTCCTACAGCTGTTTCATGAATGACAACATTGCTATCTGGGGGGAAGAGATGGTAATCTAGCACACATTTTTATCTCCAGGTGGGGTAATTCCTAAGATTTGCTGCTATTGTTCCACACTGTGGTCTGGGCAAGGCAGCAGGAAGATAGGTATTCCGGGGTCTGGGAGGACAGGGCAGAGACATGGTATATCCTAAGCAGGGAGGAGAGGTACAGGCTCAGGTCCAGAGAGAAAAAAACAGTGGGGTCTGACTAAGACAGAGAGAATGCACAGAGGACATTCATCTCTGCCTTGTTTCCAGTCTGGTGCATGGTTTCTATAACAAATCTCATTCCTGCAGATGTCCTTATCTCATGGCTTATTGGTAGCACCTAGAATTAGACACTGGATCCTGTTTGGTGGAGGTCACATAGCACTCTTTGCCCTGGGAGATCAAGCACTTGCACTTTGCTACTCCTCTGGTTTGTGGATTCCTTTTTTAGACTCAGCCACCTACAAATCAGACTGGGAACTGAGACACAGGTCAGGGCAGACTCAATTAGAGAGAGAGAATATGTGTTAGAGACACATGTGGAGCAGGTCTGTAGACAGTGCTGATCCCACTGTACTCCTTGCATGCACTTTAAGAGCAAAGCACCACATACTATCGCTTTGCTTCCAGTGGGTTATCTTTCTGGCTTTCCTTGGGCAGATTTGAAAGAATGATATTAAATGTTGGACTATGGTATGAAAAAAATGTACTTCAGAAGCTTACAAGACAGTGGCTGAAATTCAAACAGAGTTCATATCCTGTAAAGCTCTAATTAGTAAAACATAGAATCTAAGATCAGATCATAAAAACAAAGGTAGTTATTTATTTATTTATTTATTTATTTATGTGAGAGCAACCGTACAGTAAGAAACCAAAGAGCAGGACAGATTTATGTGCCCTCTGAGGCATGTATCTCTTCCTACAGGCATTATCCTTAGCTATATATATTGCTAAATCCGGGGATTGAAAGTTGCCTCCAAATGTTTTTTTTTTTTTTTTTTCCTTTCCTCTTTTTGAGATATACATGAAAAACACTCTTATTTTGGCTCACTATGTTGTGTGAGCAATGCTGTCAGCACCGTGGTTATTCTACAGATTTGTTTTACATATTTGTTTAATATGCCTTCATAAAAGCATCCCAAATATCACAACCTGTTATCTACACACCTCGGTCTGGCTCTGAGCTCTGTTCTCTGTTCACTCAGCCATGACATGCAGCTCAGGCAGAAAGCATCTTTCCAAGTCCACCTGCACATATAGGTTTGCGCTACATACAGCCTGAGTGGATTTACAGTGAAGATGGTAAACCTCACGATTACCTAGATAAACAATTGCATGCTTTTGTGAGAGGGTGTCTAAATGTTCTCTTCTCACTCTGTCCTGCCTCAGGCAGCACTGCAATGACAGCAGGGAGAGGAAGAAGTCGTTAAAACAGTTAAGCCAGTGTTTCCTTCTCAGAAGGCTGATCCCGCCCAGTGCTGAGCACCTCCTGAATTAAGATCTCCTTAGTACTCTTACCCAGATGATTTTGGTAAACAGAACTCATGCTGGTTGCAGTTCTGGGAACTGCAACTGCCCCAGGTCAGTTTCGAGTACTAATATAAGTACTAGCTTCTGATGTCATCTACTACCTGTACTAATGCTCTGGATGCTGGTAGCTTATCATACAGTAGGAGATGTCAGCTAAGTGAAAACGAGATATGAATAGGCAAGTTTGTTTCAGCAAGATAGACTGATGAAAGGCTACACAGGAGAATGATTTAGAGGAAATAAGAACACAGAAGGGTAAATCTGTTGGTATGCCTCATGTCACATCTGAAGTTGTGATATCGCATTGGTGTTGGTACACTTTTACACTGTGAATGTGCACACTGAAGGATGCTCTCAGAAAAACAGAGAATGAGAGGGGTTTAAAAGCCTAGGATAGTTGTGGTAAGCAAAATATAACATCCAATTAATCACTGAGAAATAGGGGAAGACACAATAGCAGCTCCATAGCCAGAAAGCAAACACCGATGATACAAGTGAGCATGGTGTGTTGGCTTGGGATGTGGATGAAAGCTTTTTCAGCCTGAATGTTACCAAACCCAGACTAGAGGTCCCTTCATTCAGTGAAAGCGGAAGGAGATCTGCTGCCTGACTGGAGGATAGTCCAACAAAAACTGAATGAGTGGGTGTACACCTTCCTCTTGCAGTTGTGTGTTGATCTGACTCTTCAGTGACACTTCTGCTTGCAGTCTGTGTGGATCTAGACAGTTCACTTAATTCTAAGCTCTGTCATTTCTTTTTGTGTCCAGTGGAAAATTCTGGCTACTGGCTATTGATCTTCTATTTCCCAAACCTTACCTAACACCAGTACGTCTCCTGCATTGTTTAACCCTACTGTTTACAATCTCTCACTTCTATTCAGTCTCACTTCCACATACATGAGGAAAAAAAATAGGTTTGCAGTATTTCTAATACACCCACTACTTCCCAGTTGCATTTCTCTATTCCCTCAAGACAAATTCTGCACAAAAGTCCGAGAAACAGACCAAATTTACAGCAGTCTCTGTTTGCTCCGGGGAGGATATGTTTTCCCCTAAAGACTTGAAAGCATTCTGGCCATACATTTCTGTGAGTTATGTAAGGATATTTCCACTGGTGAGTGAGAAAAAGTTTTGAAAACCATGAAGTTTACCTACATTAGCTTCACTAGGCTTTCGACAGTTATAATCCATCTCAAACGAGATGTGCAATTAAGTCATTGAGAAGCTGCTGTATTTCCTTTCTCATGCTTGGCTTGCTTTGCACTGTCAGCCAGTTTGGTTTCAGCAATCACTGTTGTTTCATGGTCTTAAAAGCTGAAGCTCTAAGCAGACAAATACTTTTTAAAAGTAGTCCAAAAGTTGTGTTTATGGTATAGTATCACTGTCAACCTGTTTCACCAAATTGCAAGCCACTGACAGAGAAACAAAGCTGAAGAAGGAAGGACCAGAAGAAAACAAAAATACCAACTTCCACACACTTCAGAGAAGCACAGGTCTCTTTTGTTTTATTATTCTTTTAAGCATGAAACAGGAGGTTATTTTATTGAAGCATCATTGTATTAATGAATACATACATTCTAAGCACTCAATAATACATTCACCACTTGAAAAAGAAACTCCAGCCATGAGTTGTTGAGAGAAGTAGCAGCAGACCAGCACAGTGTGCAGGCATGGCAGCAAAGAATCTGCACAGTCTATAAGTCACAAGTACACCTCCAGGCACAAACTTGGCTTAGGCATTTGCTAACATTTTAACCAATCATTACTTAGCTGCTGCTGTGAAAGAACCGTGATTATTAAACTACTTTTTCTAGCATACTATTGCAACAAACAAACAAACAAACAAACAAACAAACAAACAAACAAACCTAACTACTTATTAAAAAAATAGTGAAATGAAAATACGGATCATGTATAAAAATAGTTTATTTTGAAATGTAACATTCAACTTTTCTGGTTTCTGAAATGAATAACAACTATTGATATTGTTGAAGGAAACAGTAAGAGGCAAAAACAAAGCAACTAACATACACGTTTTCCTGCTTTCTTCTGTCCCGTGAAGTCAGATAAAAAAAAATGTACTCAAAGCAACAAACATACTTAAAATCTAACTTCAGCCATTTAAAAAGCTGACTTAGACACTATTATTGGTTAAGGTTTATCCCATTCTAATAAGTTTTTAACTGTTCCCCAATATGTAAGGTATGAAAATTCAGAAGCAGCCCATTCTTCCTGGTGATGATCCCAACCGCAGAGTCCATCCAGGCAGCTATTGCTTCGGCAGAATGACTGAACACTGAACAGCTGTCTGAAATGCAAAGTCAAAGTACATGAGTGCTGTCAAAGCAAAGCAGATTCATTGTCTTAAAGTAAGGCTATATAGTTATCACACACAAGCAGCTGCAACTCTTTCCATGTGCATAGCATCTCCAAATTTCCTGAATGCCACATAAGTTTAAAGAATTACAGGGAGGGTACACTGGTATTAAGAGCCAACAAACAATTTTGCAGAAATGTTAGACTAAAACTAAGGTACTCAGGCTTGCAGGCTACAAATTAAAAATGGTGCACTTCTTTTTTGTTTACATGCATTATTTGTTCTCCTAGAAAGCTTTTTACAGAAGTGATCAGAGTGCTCTGAAAGTGAAATGCCCTAAAAAGATGATTTTTTTACATTCTGGTTCACCAACAACTATGAAGTATAGCTATCAAGCACAGATATCTTTCTCTAAAAGTGCATTGGTTGGAAGAGAATTAAATGCTCAAGATATATATGGACAGGCAACTTTGAAAAGTTTATCAGGTCTTATCCTTAAATGCAGCTAAATGACATCAATTTCAGCTTTCTTGAGAGGTCCTTAGCCTGTAAGGCTGTCCACAGTACACAGACCCTTGGTCAATCTTCCCTTTCTACCTAACTCAATTCACTCCAGTCTTATATACAGTTACACTGATTTGAGATTTTTTGAGAAAGAAAATTAATTGAGAGTATTTTAAGATCAGAGCTCTACATACATAAATTATGAATACAATTACCACTTATAGCAGTCTAGAAAAAATGTCTGAAAAGAAACAGAACTTCGATTTGTTAGCTATCAAACACACTATAGTCCCAGAATGTCAAAGGTGAAGCATGCTAAAATAACAACTAAGGATACCTTATACAATCTAAATTATCCCAAAGTCTTTACACATTACAACTTTCTTACCAAAGTACAACATCATTCATTCCAACAGAACTCTGACAAACATCATTTTACAATGGCTAGTACAGTAGTTTAAAAAGAAAAACAGGCAATATCAGTAGAATATCAGTTAAACATGTTCATGTGAAGAGCATTCACAGAAGATCAAATGCTGTACAAGCTGATTTGCTTACATCCACACAGTAAGAAAAATCAGTTCTAATGTGAAATTACCATTTCAGTACAGATTCTCTTCAGAACTTTGAGGGATTGAATTGTCAATAGAAGGTACAATACTCAATTCCCAGTTTTCGTAAGTAAAAATATTTTTCAGCAAGTCAGTTTTTCTTTTTTACCAATACTTTTCCCAACAAAGATAAATAAGAACCCACTACATCGGATCCCTCTGGAAAGTGCCCGCTGCCACTGATTTGTTTACTTTATTCTGTAACAAGCCTGTCTTTTCCTTGATCAGCTTCTGATATTACACAGTGTTGAAGTTGCTTTTGTTACCTTTGATGTCACTTCCAGCTGTCAAATGCAGGGAAGCAAATCACCTCAAACCATCCCTACACATCCGGTCTTGTTCCTGGATTCTTCCTTTGATTTTAGTCCTTGCTTCTGACTCCTGAATGCTGCATTTCTGCTCTGAGGTCTGCCAATTGCTCAGCCAAATCTGGCTCCTGGTGGGCCTCCGTGTCAATCACTCTTGTACTTGGAGAAAACTGCCCGCCTTCCAGATCTCCTTGCCCCAGTAGAGCTGCCTCCCATAAGATGCTATCTACACATTCACAAGTTAAACAAGTATGCTCACCTGAAGTCCTGCATCTGAACTCCTTGCTTGCTACAGGATCTTACAGCAATAATTGCCAATAATTTTATCACCTTGCTACACAATTCTTCTCACTGAATAACAAGATTCTGCTGAGCATCACCCATGGATGATCCTACCTAGAAATGTCCCTGACACCCGTCAGACATTACATGGACCACTGTTATCATCATGTTACCTGATCGATGACATAAACACACAGGAACCATACTCTGTTCTGAAAGAATAAGGGCTCTGTAGCCTGATGACACCTCAGACTGAAAGGCTGTGGGAAGATGCTAACCCTGCAGAAAAGTTTACTGCAAACTTTTTTTTTCAGACCCATGCAACCTGACCCTGGAGAACAGTTTCTTACAGCAATATGACCAGGAAACAATGGCCTAAAGATGTACTGATGGTTAGAAATAATTACATTAAAATAGGGCTTGAAGTGAAAGATGGAAAGATACATGAAAAGGAATGTTTTCCTACTCAGCCATTTTTGCTTCAGCACTCTAGGGTTTCCTAAAGGTCACTGTGAGCTTCAGAGATGACATCAGCTCTTGTGTCATTAAGTAGAATGCACGTCTCCAAGAAAAGGGACAAAAGCAGTAGAGCAAGTACCCCTGCGACAATTTTGCTCCTGTCTGGTGAATTTCCTCCAGTCAGATTATGGAGGCCAGAAAGGAAAACCTGTGCCCACACAGGTGTTTTGTTTTGTTTGTTTGTTTTATGTTTTCACATGGTTCCCTATAGACAAGAAACTGGCACTGGTAAATGCCTATTTTGGATATCCAGCTTCAGTCTGGGTGTAAGACGGGGCACCTTTACTTTGTTACTGATAGCAGAGTATCAGCATGCAAAGCTCAACTCCTTCCTTGTTGATCTACCTCACCACATTATCAGAAGGTACCCAAGCACCTTCAGCACTGGGAAGAAGTACCTCTGAAAAATACTAGTTCAAAAAACCCTAATCAGCTGACCTTCAAAAACTGCCAGAGCAAAATCTATAGAACATATATACAAAACCATGAATCTTTTAACTCTTAATGATTCAACTATATACAAGTAAAGAGACAAAACTGCTCTCTTTGCTGTATCGCTGTATCGCATAACTGCCCCTTTCCACAAAAGCCCAGGACCAGTTCTTCATCTACCACCATTTATTATCTCAAATGGTAAATTTTCTAGCCATTCCGTCTGCTCCTAAAACAAACAGACAAGAGAAACAACAAAGGAAAACTCCAAAACCTCAGACCTTTCAGTCACTTGTCCAGAGTACTTTGTTGTATTAAATCAGAAATAATGGGACTCTTACTCTCCTGACACCAGCTCTCAACTTCATTACCAATACCCAGTTCCTGTTTCCAGACATTCTAGTATCTTCAGATCAACTTCCTTTCTTGGTATATTATCACTCAAACCAGGCCACTAATGGCAAAAAAAAACAACCATAAAAATATAAGAAATGCTGAGTTATAGTGAAACTACTTCAATCTTCATCACCAATACCAAGCAGCAGCAAACACTTCAGAGAATGAAACTAAGAAACACTAGAAAGGAGAGTCCCTTCCTCTCAGTATATCATGTTTTCTTTCAGCATATAGCAGTTCAATAGCTACTGAAAGCAAATGAAATGGTGTTTTATATAGCTGAGAGTAAGCTGAAACAAGGGCTTGCATTTGTTATTGAAGGAGAACCTTACAAACATAGTTCCAGTTCTTTCCAGTCCCTTACTCTTCTTCTCCATATCAAGAATCAAGACAATCATACAAACAAAAGCAGGACGCGAGTACACTTCCCAGAACTGAGAGGGAGGTGACTCCTGCCTCAGTAGTGTTAACATACTTGAGAAAGTTTCCTTTCACACCAGCATGAAGAAAGCTGCAGAGGAATTTCTGGTGCATATCTTAAATTTTTTGTTTGAAGTTTGAGTTTTGTAGGTTTTTTTCTTTTTCAATAGGCATGCATCTATATTAAACAAAAAGTGCAGCTCACTACTCTGAAAATGTTTTCTGTAGATTACAGGTGTTCACGACAGCTTCCCAAAGGCTGCAAAGGGAAAATGGAAAAAAAGTATTGCCTCTCACAAACGTGTAGAGGGGACATGAAAAATAACTAACAGTTGCTCCAGATAACTGGAACTTACTTAACATGACTTTCTTTTAGGGTGTTAATTAAACTACACATGAGAATCATTGACAAGGGAACCAGACTGGAAAAAAAAAAAAAAAAAACAACAAAAAACTATCCCCATCAGAAGACAGTGATGATTTTCAAAGTACAAACAGTTCTGTTGATAGTTTAGTTTCAGGGACACTCTTTGAGGTAAAAGAAGCCATGATTTATGCCTATTTTGATCTGTCTTACTCACTCAAACTTCATATAACACATTCAGTTTATGTAAAGACGAAGAAAAAACCTGAAGGTAGAGAGAGCCATCAGAGATCGGATTCCTCCATTTCCCCACAAGGCTTCCTCCATTTCAGACTGCTGCATCCACTACTACAGCTCTCTGTTGCCCTCTTCTGTTCGCTCTCCTCATGTATAGGTTCTCTCTCCCCGTCTGCCATACCATCCCAATGTAATTCTCAGTTCCTCTCATGTTGCACACATTTGCACGGTCAGAAGTACTCATTTGTCACAAAAACCCTGTTGAGAAGTTGGATGGACAACCAAACTATTTTTAACACCATTCTCTTCCACTACTTTGTAGCCAGAAATTGCAATAATGTAAAACATAAAAACAAATACTTGTCTAATGTAAACATAAAAATGAAACTGGCTATTACCCATATATTGGAACAAACTCCTCTACTACAAAGTGAAGTGAACTGTCAACGGTTTACAGGACAACGGTTTACAGGACAGTTTAGCCTGGTTCTGTGACAAATGGGGTGGGGGGACCTCCGGACCCATGCCCCGGGAAAGAGGAAGAGGGAAAAGGGAGAGGGTAGAGAGATTGGCCTAAAAGCAAAATTGTGACAATGATCTGAGGAGGAAAATTAATTTACTAAATAAGACATCAGAATGTAAATTAACACAACATAATACAATATAACTGGAATTGAGGTTAATAAAGCAAATGAAATGAGGGTGAGAGTGTCCGAAAATGGAAGGCCTTACTGTAATGCTGAAGACAAGATGGACAGGGAGCTCACATGCTGCTGGGATGATTTGAAAGGGAAAGAGAGAGATCTTGTGACTTGCCAACAGTTTTATCTTTCTCTCTGAATGGAAAATGGAAAAAAATGCAAAGTAACACAGTTCTTTTCCTTGGAGACAGGTATACCGGGACTATCGACAATCCATGTAACGGGAACATTTAACTCTTTAACTCACAGTGTACTACATGATGTTATGATGTGGAATACAGGTTCTGGCAGGAGAATTTGGATTATCTGCTTTCCTTTCTCAAAGACTTCCCCTGCTGTATTGCCCCATACAATAATTCATCAAGGTACTGCAGATGCTCAGGAGCACTACCCTGTTCCAATGCAGTTTGGATCAGCCCATGGCAAATGGTTGGGCTGTGCTTCCACCCCTCGGGCAAATGGTTCCAGGTGTACTGAACGCCCCTCCAGGTGAAAGCAAACTGCAGCCTGCATTCTGTGGCCAAAGGAACTGAAAAGAAGGCATTGGCAATGTCAGTGGTGGCATACCACTTGGCTGCTTTTGACTTCAGTTCATACTGGAGTTGTAGCACGTCCGGCACAGCAGCACTCAGTGGGGGTGTGAGTTCATTCAGGCCATGGTAATCTACCAACAGCCTCCATTCTCCACTGGCTTTACGCACTGGCCATATGGAGCTGTTAAAAGGTGAGTGAGTTTTGCTGATCACTCCCTGGCTCTCCAGCTGATGAATCAAGTTATGAATGGGGAGCAAGGAATCCCTGTTAGTACAGTACTGCCCATTTGTGTACCATTTTTTTTTAGCAATTGGTACCTGTTGCTCCTCTACTTGTAGCAACCCCACAACAGATGGATCTTCTGACAGGCCAGGCAAAGCAGACAGCTGCTTAATGTTGTCTGTGCCTACAGCAGCAATTCCAAAAGCCCATCAATACCCCTTGGGATTCTTAAAATACGCCCTTCTGAAGTAATCAATACCAAGTATACATGGAGCTCCATGGAGTCACAATAGGGTGCTTTTTCCAGTCTTTATCAGTGAGGCTTATTTCAGTCTCCACATGGTCAACTCTTGGGAATCCCCAGTCACCCCAGTTCTGTCCCTTCATGATTGGAGGGCATCAGGCCGCACTGTGCACCAGTGTCCACAAGTGCCTCATATTTCTGAGGTCTGATGTGCCAGGCCATTGAATCTACACAGTCCAATAAACTCTATTATCTCTATTAGTTTGATCAGCTCCTTCAGCAGACTCTTCTGATCATCCTGATCTTCATCAGGTGCATCTGATACTACCATGGGTTCATCACCATTAATGAATAGAGACAAAATACTGCCCTGCCTTTTCTCTATTTTGTCTATCATCTTATCCACTTTATCTAGTCTTTCCATTACTTTTGTGATGGCTGAAATGGAAGCGTGAGATGGAGGTATTTGCTGTTTTTGAAGTGTAATAATCAGTTCAAACACTAGGGGTCTTCTCTGTTGTTCCTCATATCTTTCAAACGCTGCTGCAAGCGTTGGCATACTTTGTGTGGATTGTTAGGAATGAACATGGGGTTATACAACATTTCCACCATGCCTGTTTTTCTCAAATACTAGATACCTTTTTCAACAGTAGTCCAGCTTTTCATGTCAGGCTCCAGATCGTTTTTGAAGGGATATCTTTCTTTTACAGCTAATAAAACTCGTTCCCAGAGGGTGGCAACTCCATTCAGACATCTACTAATTCCTTTGACAATAGATGAGTCTCAGGCAATGTTTCCTAGTTGCTGAGCTTTGTTACCATCCAGAAGCATGCTATTTGCTCCAGTGTCCCAACACCGAAGCAACCAGGTGACCACAGTCATAATATCTTTGATGAAGTTCAGTCTTCCCCACTTAGAACAGTCTTACTGTTCTAAGACCTAAGCTAAAGCTGAGAAAAGGTTAAGCCGTATACTTAACTAGAATCTTACCTGTGCTATGAAAGGCAGTATTTCAACATCCTTAATCATTTTAAGTTTTATAGCACTCCCTATGAAACTGAAGCTAAAGTTGAAGCTAGATCTTCACAACAAAGCTTGTAAGTTCTGAATGAATTTATTTGTCCATCTTGAACAGATTGTGCTTGTTAAAGCATGTACTCTAATTTACAATTTAAGCAGAAACATTTAGGAACGTATTTGTATGCATACATTGTCCCCAGTACTAACTGACCTCAGTGTACTTACTTTCAGGGTGTGTAGGGTGTCTGTCCATTCCATGGAACCTATCTGAGGTATAGCAGTCAGGAGAATGCTAGTAGCCTTGTTTGCATTTTCTTTCAGTGTCTTTAATACTTTATCCACTGAAACCTAGATATAAAACAGAATCAAACAGTGTCTCTTAATTTTGATGGCACCAATTTTAAAGCTCCAGCTAGAGTAAGTGAAAACCTGGAACACATACAAAAACACAGTGTGTATCTTAAAGTGCCACAATCCTTCTAGCTAGTAAGAACTTTTTCATGTGAGTGAATCTTTAGCTGCATTTTTTAGCTTGCTCCTGATTCTGTGAACTTTGATCTTAAAAAAATGAAGTGAATCTTTTCATCTGAAAACATTAGACATAAAGTCACTGGTGAAGAACATCTGCTTTCTAGCCAATACTTATGCATCATAGTAACAATAAACAAGAATTAACATATCTGGATAAAGTGATAATCTTAAAAAATATGAAAAACCAAAGGTGAGGTAAACAAAAGAGTAAACAAAATCCGTGTAGAATTCTAATTGTAGAGAAGTCTGCTTTCTGTATGCCACAGGGAACTTTTAACAAAATGTCAGATGTATGTCTTCACTGCAGCACAGTACAGATATGTGAATTTTAACCAAGTACTTGATATTTTTTAAATTTTGATGAATATAAGATAACAAATATTTCACATAGTCAGCAACTCATCTTAAGAACAATATATGTATTATGTGAGCTAAGGTGTATCAGCTACTGTACTTTGGTATTAAAGAGTTGCTGGCTCCATGAAAATCTACATTATCGCTGTTTTGCTGTTTTGCTCAATCCATGTTCAAACAGTTCTGTAGAAAAATAGAGTCAAGACTGAGACTGCATTTAAGAAATTAAGATTTAGTAATTCTGTACAGAGATATTATAGGTGGGAAAAATTTTATTTGTGTAACAAAAAATGGAGAGAGAATTTGTACAGTTACTTATACGAATCATCAAGCGTCTAACTAAGTTAACTTTATTCTGTCCAGCAGTAAAGTTGTCCTGTTTCTTTCTATGATGAGTATGATTTAATAGGCGAACAGTTGAAGTTACTCACTGGTAGCTGCTGCTCACCTATATCCCATGAGAAAAAAAAACAAAAACAAAAACAAAAACTGAACAAGACATATCCTTTTGCACAAGAAAAAATTGCCACATCAATTATAGGACACACGTTCACGTCATGCATACAAACTATTGATGTAGACACAAGGAACAAAAGTGTTTGCTAACAGTAAGGCAAGTTTATAAAAATGAATGAAGTTGCGACATTTGATTTTGTTCCCGCTTTAACAGTTACCACTTCAGAAAAACTAAGTGATACTGACACAAGTAACTCAGATTTAATTCAGTATGTAACCTCTGTCAAAAGCTACTTACAAGTTCACATCCAAATTCCTCTGGACAAAATATAAAGGAAAAAAGTTTCACTTACTGCTTCTTCATGCTCCTTCCAGCAGTCATAATCCGTTGCCATAGCAATACTTGCATAACTCATTCCAGCTTCTTTTGCAAGAATCACTTCAGGCACTGTGGTCATGTTGATAACATCAGCTCCCCAGCTGCGAAACATCAAGCTTTCTGCTCGAGAACTGAAACGTGGGCCTTCAATGGTGATCACTGTCCCTTTAGAATGACACTGGAGCCCAAGTTTCTTTGCAATCTCAATAAGAACCTGCAAAATGTGTTAATATCAGGAAAACCAAAAATTCCATTGATGCAGTGCTTTACATCTCAGAAAAAAAAAATCCAATAATTGTTACATACAAAAGAAATTAGCCTGATACTAAGCAGTTGTGATTCACTTGGCTACAGCTGTCTAAAAGATCATTTTCAGTTTTCTCATCCAGCACAATAAATTAATGGTCCTACTAACAGGAATAATCTTGAACTCATCTGGTTTGTATCAGCTGGATTACTGTTTTTGGTGTAGATGATTGGAGAGTAGAAACACTTAGCATGATCACTTATGCTTTACTTACTTTGAGAATAGAATGGTGAGAAACCTAAATGGTGATGACACTAAGTGCTACACTGCCACAGTGGTGGAGCTGAGCTTAAATGTCTGCTGTTGGCAAAAATATAACCATATGTTTCAAAAAATGCCCTGAGAACGTGAAAATAAATCACAACATCTTCCCATGCTAGTGATTGAGGTGTACACTTTACATATACAATGTATTTTGCAGTAGTCTTTCTATTTCCAAGTGGGCCTTGTATATGCAGAATCACCATGACTTCCCTTATTGGAAAATGGCTTGGGTAACAACAGTTGATACACTAAAAATGAGAGTGTATAAGCATGCATAAAATGTGCCTAGGAAAACCACAACTGCCCTGAATGTGCTATGTGAGTTTCGGAGGTGATTTCTCACTTGGCATGTAGATCAGTGCGTTGTTGGGAACAGCACAAATACATGTAAAGCTGGAGTACTCACATCTCCTTCAGCAGGAAGGAGATGTAAATGGGCAAACCTTCACTTCCAGAAAAAAGTTGGTATGCTTGTAACCTGCATGAGCTGTGGAAGGGCATTTGTGCATGAAGTTGTATGAGTGCATACAGATGGCATGAAACTAGTAAAAACTAAGGCAGCCTATGGCAGATACATTCTTTTCCACTCTCATTTGATTCATGGAGTGTAAGCCAAATAAAATGGAATATTTCTACATATTTGCAGAAATACAACTTAATAAAACCTTTTCAGATGTTTTTATATAAATTCCTTAATTAACATACAATGTAGTTATTTTGGTATTGTCATTAGTACTTCTAACTATGATGTTTCTCTGAATTATGATAAACCAGGCTGAAATCATCCCAACAACTTCAAGAACATTTTCAGGAGAAAAATAAAAATCGCTTTTATCTGGTATCTCTTTTTAGGCTCTCCAGCAACTCGAAACCTCATGTTCATTTAAAACATCTGTTAGGCTGAATAGAATGCACAGGCTAATGAGATAATCACCACATGTCAGACTGGAAAGTACCTAAATGTTTGTTCTCTGAAAAGGAGCATTTCTTCGTTGGCTTTGTGCAAGAATTAATAGCCGAAGAGCATTGTTTATAGCTATTTAGGATTCAGCTGAAAACCTTATGTATGTTTCCTGCAACTGCAGGAAATTACTTATGTCTACTCAAAAACAAACAAATAAAAAAAAAAAGAAAGAAAAGAAACAGTGTGAGGTGTAGCCAATTATTTCATTAATAACACTCGTTAATTTGTTATATAAAACATCCTTAGCTCTCAACAAAATCCTTGTACATCTTGTAGAACACCATCACACTCAAGGTCAGTAAACATCTGTGTGCCAACTGATTTTTGGTAACAGCATGTGGGTAGGCTCTTGCTGCCTGAAAACTGCGAAGTATTTTGTACTGTTTGCAGCCAGCAGAAAGAGGGTAAGAGAAAGCACTGTATTTTATGACTGTTTCCTCTTCAGCTTTAAAAAGGCTTTACTTCATTGCATTCCTAGCATGCCAAAATGTTGTTTCACTAACAGTGCTGTGGACCTACTGGTGGATATCTTACAATCACGCTGTTTTCTGGCTAATTAATAAAAATAGCCTACAATGGCAGTAAAGTGAATTGGTGACAAGCAGAATAGCCAGCAATACAAATACTTGTACATGCTTAGGGTACAAACTGAGCCACCGACTTTGTAACTCAGTTTTGACCTGCTCAGTATAGTAACAGACTGCACAGAGAGGAAACCTATTGGATGGTCATGACTAATCCTGCAAATTCCTGTGCCCCTTGACAATGTGACTCCCTGAAGCTTCTGATCACAGTATTCCACAAGAACAAAAACACTGCGTTCAATCTCCACTTTCCTTTTTCCTCAGATATAAGAATACAATGAGAAGGCATAATTTAGTCATAGACACAATCTTTCCTGGATGTTTTTAAATGTGTTGAAAAAACAGCGATATCACAATATTTAGCCTGTTTTTGACATTTGAAAATCTTGAAGTGACTAACCTACAAAAAGCAAAATTGAATAAAAGACAAGTGTTAACTGGCTTGTGTCTACATTTAACAACATTTAAACAAACTCTTCACTCTCTATCACTACCAATTGCTACAATGCATAAAAGCACAAATGCGATATTGGCACTTCTGTGAATGCTGAAGTATTGTTCTTAATTCTTCGTACTTTAAGTACATAAGATTGCCCCACACAGATGCTATTTCAATCACCATGAAAAGGAAATAATTCCTAAATCCGTCTTCCAACTTTGTTCACACAAATTCTCTTGACCTGTTACAGGACCAAAGCAGATTTTTACCCTTGAGAAATCTACAATGCCAATTGTATTCTTAGAGTGTTCCACATACCTATCCTAGCTCCAATAATCAAAAGATATTTTACTTCCCATGCCTTCCAAATTTTACACTTTTCTTTAATACTTTTATGAATAACAGTAAAGAAGAGATGGAGATTACCTCCTTATTCTGATGGTGGTCAATTAGATGACTATAATATAAACAGCAAGTGTCATAATACAAAACATTTTAAAAAACATCTACATAATTCACTAACCTCTCTGGTTTTGGTGCAGAATGGCTCTGACATTGGAATATGACATACTCCTGAGAGACTGCAAGATTGACCATCATATAAAGTACAATGCCTTTTAGTTGTCCTGGAAAGCAGAAAACGTACTATGAGAGAAGAACAGGGATCAAACAGAACAGAAAACAGTAAACTTGAAGAAGTCAAAAACCAGAATGCTCTTTAAGGGAACAAAAATATCCATATGAAAGTAATAGCCACCTCTACTTGCAAAATGATAGGATGGCTGAGACTGGCAGGGATCTCTGGAGGACATCTGGTATAGCTCTATGGTTACGCAGGGACACTTACAGCAGGCTACCCAGGACCATGTTCAGATGCCTTTCAACTATCTCCAGGGTGTGAGATTCCAGA
Source organism: Callipepla californica brunnescens (assembly GCA_023055505.1). Classification (NCBI taxonomy): domain Eukaryota; kingdom Metazoa; phylum Chordata; class Aves; order Galliformes; family Odontophoridae; genus Callipepla; species Callipepla californica. The sequence continues at coordinate 162,956 of JALIRH010000187.1, forward strand.
AGTTGCGTACAATCTGTGCCAGAGCTCCAACATCCACATGGCAAAGAAGTGTTTTCTGATATTCAGAAAGAATCTCCTGTGTTCCGGTTGGCGTCTACTGACTCTTGACAAGTCACTGGGAACCACACAAACCCATCTGACTCTGTCCTCTTTGCATGTCTTCTTTGGGTATTTATACACAATGAGCTTTCCCTTCTCCAGGCTGAAAAGGCTCTGTCAGCCTTTCCCCATAGGGAACATATTCTAATCCCTTCACCATTTTCATGACCCTCCTTTCGACTCACTCCAGTATGTCCATGTTGCCCTTGTAACAGGGAACCCAAAACTGGACCAGGCACTAGAGCTGTGGCATCACCAGCACTGAATGGAGGGGAAGCATCACTTTCCTCAGTCTACCGGCAACACTTTGCCTAATGCATCCCAGGGTACTATGAAACTTTCTTTGCAGCAGCTCATGTATAAAGTGATTAGAATATAAAATTAAGCCTTATTTTACAATTTTTCTCTGAAAATATTTATATTTTAAAAAATAAAAAGGAAGAAAATTGTTTATATTTAAGACCTTCAACCTTCCATTAAACAATGTAATGAGCACAGAATGTTTCTGTAGAAAATGGTCAGAAAAGAGATTACCTTATTTTTTAATGTAGAAATTCAGTTTTGACAAAACACAGTCTCATGCAGTCTAAGACTTCACTAGTTTACAAGTAACTACAACATGACTCATTTCAGGAAATTAAGAAGATATGCTGCCCAGTCACAATAGGAACTTAGAAATTTGAGTGGGTCAGTACATTTGAGTGGATTCCATGACTTGGGTTTGCAATGCACAAATAATAAACTACACCATTAGCATATGTAACTCCATAGTATGCTGTCAAGCAATGTGTCTTCCCCACGAACAGAGACGAGCTCAACTGCTAAATTTTAGTAACTACTTGCTGAGAGAACACACTTTTGAAATACAGGCTAATCACTAAAGGAAGCAGTTTTATTTACCTGATTGGCATGTTCTTGTGCAAAATAGAAAGTCCCCAGTCATGAAACAAAACTGAATTCAAGAGAACAGAGTAGACTGAGAACAGTCTGAAGTCGAAGGCAACACAACAGGCCATTTTTCACTACCCTGTCTACTTGAGGGCTGCATTAGCAAGACTTAGTTTATATAAACAAAATAAATTAACACTTTGCAGTTTGGACTCGACAAATTCAGTTCCACACCCAAGTTATAAGCTCATAAGCAAATATTTAAATGAAGGCTGTTACATGTTACAGTAGATATGAAAAAAAAAAAGTTATTCTCAAGAAAGAGGTTATACATTTGGAAGAGAGTTCTGTAAATTAAAAATACATTCTAAACGATCTATAGTTTTAAATTTGGTTGAAACAGTAATATTAATTTTTCCCCTATGACATACTGAAAAGCTGTAATCAAAATCTGATTTGACATCTCTATTTAAAGTGTTTGCTCATGCATTATTTAGAAGTGGAGGAATGGGAAAATCATACCCAATTTCCTGTGTTATAGTATTTTACATGTTGTTAGTTGAGCCCTTTTACTTAGAAAAGTAATAATTTCCCTTCTGTGTAGAATGTTACAATTCTGCAAATGTCACAGATACTTTATATGTTGCTATGCTTAAGGTAAGAATAAACACAGATTTGAACTTGTCTCTGTTTGTTGCTATCCATGAAGCAGTGGCTGGCAAAGAAGAGTACTTTTCAGTCTCTTGTACCTGTTGCCCTGTTACTTCAGTCAGGAGTTGGCCTTCCTTAATCTGTCCTGCTGATCTGTCTGCAAGGCAGAGGATAGCAGTGCTAAACTTTTCAGTGTTGCAATATCATTTTGTATTGACTAAAGAATGAAGGTTACAGAAAACACAGATAATAGGATCATTAAGGTTGGAAAAGACTGCTAAGATCATCTGGTCCAACTGTCCACTCAACACTACCATTCCCACTACAACATGTCCCTTACTGCCATATCTACTCTTTTCCTAAAAACCCCCAGGGACCTTGACTCTAACACCTCCCTGGACAACCTGTTCCAATGCCTCACCAACTCAGAGAATGGTTTGGGTTGGAATGGATCTTTAAGATCACTTAGTTCCAACTAAGGAACTAAGGCGGGGACACCTCTCTCTAGACCAAGCTGCTCACAGCCCCATCCAGCCCAGGCTTGAATGCTTCCAGGGAGGGGGCATTCACAACCTCTCTGGGCAACCTGTTCCAGTGTCTCACTACCTTCACAGAAAAGAATTTCTTACAAATATCTAGTCTAAATCTACCCTCTTCCAGTTTAAAACCATTTCCCCTTGTCCTGTTGCTACCTGCTCTTATAAAAAGTCCCACCCCAGCTTTCCTGTAAGTGCAATCCCATCAGGTACTGGAAGGCTGCTGTAAGGTCTCCTCAGAACCTTCTCCACTCCAGGCTGAAGAGCCCCAGCTCTCTCAGCCTGTCCTTGTAGCGGTGCTGCTCCCGCCCTCTGATCATCTTTGTGGACCTCCTCTGGACCTGCTCCAAAAGCTCCATGACCTTCTTGTGCTGGGGGCTCCAGAACTGGACACAATACTGCACCTGGAGTCTCAGGAGAGCAGACCAGAGGGGCAGAATCAGGTGCAGGACCTTGTATTTCACTTTGTTGGAATACATGAGGTTTGCTCTCCTCTCAAGCCTGTCCCGATCCCTTCCTTCTAGTGTGTCAACTGCACCACTCAGTTTGGTATCATCTGCAAACTTGCTGAGGCTGCATTCAATCCCCCTGTCCATGTCACCTACAAAGACATTAAATAACAACAGTCCCAACACAGAGGAACACCCCTTGCTACTGGTCTCCATGTGACATTGAGTCATTGACTGCAATTCTCTGAGTGTGACCATCCAGCTAATTCCTTATAAGATGAAATTTTCCCTAATATTCAACCTTGTAATGAGAAGCTCAAAAGTGAAAACAGCACTTGAGGTGCAATTTCACCAATGCAAGGTGCAGAGGGATGATTACCTCCCTATTCCTACTACTACACTGCTTCTGATATTAGTCAAGATACCAGTGACCCCTTTTGGTCACCTGGGCACATTACTGGCTTAAGTACAGATGGCTGTCATAGCACAGAACTGTAGGAGTTGGAAGGGACCTCTAGAGGTCATCCAGTCCAACCCCCTGCTAAAGCAGGCTCCCTAGATCAGGATGCAAAGGTAGGCATCCAGGTGGGTCTTGAACGTCTCCAGAGAAGGAGAGAATCAAAGAATCGTAGGATCCTGAGTTGAAAGGGACATTTAAAGGTCATCTAATCCAATTCTCTTGCAATGAACAGGGACACACAGAGCTTGATCAGGTTGCTCAGGACCTGATCCAGCTTCACCCTGAAATTCTCCAGGGATGGGGGATCCATCACATCACTGGGCAACCTGTACCAGTGCCTTGCTACCTTCTCTGAAGATTTTTTCCTTACATCCAACCTAAATCTCCTCACTTTAACTTTGAAATCATTTCCCATTGTTCTATGGCCACAGACCCTGCTGAAGAGTCTGTGCCCTTCTTTCCACTTTAAATACTTAAATGCTGCTCTCAAGTCACCTTGGAGTTTTCTCCAGACCGTAGTAACCCCAGCTCTCTCAACCTATCATCATAGGAGAGGTGTTTCATCCCTTGGATCATTTTTGTGGGCCTCCTCTGGATGTATTCCAGCAGGTCCATGTCTTTCCTGTACTGAGGGCCTCACATCTAGAAGCAGTAGTCCAGGAGAAGCCTCACCAGTGCAGAGCAGAGGGGAAGGATCACTTTCCTTGATCTGCTGGCCATGCTGTTTTTGATGCGGCCCAGGATACTGTTCTATCTACACCAGATTTATATCTATGTATCTACATATACGTATATATATCTAATATACTGTTCTAGCTATATCAGATATATTTACAAAAGCTAAAGAGAATCACTTTAACGTATTTTCTTCTGTTTTTTACAAACGACTTAGTTTTGTCTTTCAATGGCACCAAAGAAACCATTTCTTCAGTGACACTGTATTTGTTATCAATACCTTTAATGAAAATGGCAAATAGAGTAATTATCTGTAGTTTTCAGTGCTTTAATCTAGCACCCTAGCAGCTTTATTGTCTCTTTTTTTTTTTTTTTTGGTAGATTTTAATGTTCTTCATGTGGTGACAGTATGGTGAGACAAACTGGCTATAGAAAAATCCCTTTTCTTATCAGGATTCACTATGTCTAGTAGTGTTTTCCATACACTGATAAACTCACCATCAGGAAATGGTTTTGATTTTCTTTTTGCTATCAGATTTGCTGTCACATAACTAGTTTTCATAACAGAGTCCATTTGAGTTATAACTTTATTTTGTGAAGGCTCGCTATGTAACTCTGCTGTGGCTGCTTTGCTCTTAATACCTTTTCAAATTCAAAGCTGCACACAGTGGCATGCTGAAAGTATGCCGAGACTTTTAACTCCCCACCTTGCAGCAGCAGACACACTTTCAATCAGATAGTAGGGTGGCATTTGCTCCTTCATTTCAATTTACTTATAGAAACAATACTGCAGTACTAACTACCATATATGATAGGAAACAAAATCCTACCCAAAAACATGAACATTCCAATCAACTTCCATGTTATAAAAAGTCCTCTGCTGCTGGCATCAACATCTTCCCCTTTATTCCAGCAGTACCCTATTATCAGCAAGCAGTTGAACAAAATGAAAACTCACATTGCCATCTGCTGTATAAAAAACACTTTCACTTGGAAAGCGCACACAAACTACTAAGTAAGCCTTGAATGTCTCCAGGAATGGGATGTCTGCCTGTTTCTCTGGGAAACCCATTCCAGTGCCTCACCAACCTGAGTAAAGAACTTCCCCCTGATATCTAAATAAATTTCCCATCTTTTAGTATAAAGCTATTCCCCCTTGTCCTATTGCAATTAGACTGAAAAAAGTTAGTCCCCCTCCTGTATATAAGCTCCCTTTAAATGCTGAAAGGATGCAATGAGGTCTCCCCTGAGCCTTCTCCAAGCTTAACAAACCCAACTCCCTAAATCACAGAATTGTAGGGGTTGTGAGGGACCTCTAAAAATCATCCTTCTTTACAGGATCTTGTCATCTTTGTAGCCCTCTTCTGGGCCCACTCCAACAGCTCTGTATCCTTGTGCTGGGGGCCCCAGGCCTGGATGCAGTACACCAGATGGGACCTCAAAAGGGCAGAGTAAAGTGGGACAATCACCTCCCTTATCCTCCTTGGCCACCCCTCTTTTGATGCAGCCCAAGATACTGTTGCCCTTCTAGGGCAACCCTTCAGGCACACTCAGCTGGCTCATGCCCAGCTTTTTTTCTACCAGGTCCCCCAAGTCCTTCTCTACACAGCTACTCACAAGCTCTTCTCCCAGTCTGTACACATTCTTGGGATTGACTCAATGAAGTGTAACATCTTGCACTTGGACTTGTTGAACCTCATTAGGTTCTTGTAGGCCCACTTTTCAAGCCTGTCCTGGTCCCTCTGAATGGCGTTCCTTCCTTCTATTGTGTCAATGGCATCACTCAGCTTGATGTCACCTGCAAACTTGCTGAGCAATGATCTATATCATTAATAAAGATGTTAAAAGACCCAAGTAGGTCCAGACCCCTTGTGATCGACTTCAACCTGGGCACAGAGCCATTGACAGCAACCTTCTGGTGACAGCAAGTCAAACAATTCTTTATCCACCTAATTGTCCAATCTTGAAATCTATATCACTTCAAGCTAGAGATAAGGATGCCTTCACTCTACAACAGAGGGCCATCAGATTGGTCAGGCATGACTTGCCCTTGCTGAAGCTGTGCTGGTTATCTCCAAATCACCTCCTCATCTCTCAAGTGCTTTAGCACCTCTACCAGGAGGATTTGCTCCATCAACTCCCAGGCACAGATATAAGGCTCACCGGCCTGTAATTCCTCCTGATGTTTCCATTTTTCCAGTCACTGGCGACTTCACCTGACAGCCACAACTTTTCAAATATGATGGAGTGGCTTGGCAACCACATCAGACAGCTCCTTAAGAACCCTGAGATATAACTTGTCTGGCTCCATACACTTATACTCATTTAGCCATACAGTGTGGCCTCTGACATGATCTGCTTTCACAGCAGGACAGATTTTCTCCCCAAATCCTTGCCTCGAAGTTCAGGGATAAGAGAGCATGGGAATCCTGACTGGCACTGAAGACTGAGGCAAAGAACATGTTAAGTGTCTGAGGAAGTCAGTACTTACTTCTCATAAGTCTAGGCATGCCCAAACTATAACCTGGCACAGCTTGTGATCTGGCCCAACACCTGTTCCACATTGTCTGGAGCTCTTCCTGCCAAGCAGACTGGTCTGGGTGTGGGAGTTCACCCATCACTCAGCAACAGCCAGATGTCAGTGTGCTATGGAACCAAGGCACAGGCAGTATATATGTTATATGCTTCTGTATATTTGCAACTCTATTTTCAGTTGACACAAATACATTACCTGGAAATTTCAAACTGAATGTACAGAGTTGCCATCAGGCATTCAACTCAAAAATCTGAAAATGTCTCTTTACTTGTGTAAGCCCTAGCTTATAAAAGCATTTCTCACATCACAGTCATGCCTTATTCACATCACTGCTTCTTGGCAGTATGTATGCTTGCGAACAGCTGTTTTTAAAGATGAAGAGCAGAAAAAGTAGCATTTCATCAAAAATCTCTGACAAACACCTTGAGATCCCTCTAAGAACTGCAGCCACTGCCACCAAACCAGCCTGGTGTGTTAGTTTCACAGAAACATCCCGTTAGTTCTGCATTTCTGTTGTTCTTTTTGTTTTAATAAAAATATTAAAGATTAAAATAAGTTTTGTTAATCATATATATGATTGACAGTATGTATTTATTGAGGGCTTCTCTGAAAGTAATGCCTGCTATTTTATTATTACTGGGCTATGGCATCAGAGGCAGACGGTGGTGGTATGACAGCACAGGTAGAATCTTCCCACCAGTACCCTGTTACATGTTGTTGCCGTGTGTCAGATGGCAGCAGATGGGCAGTCTAACAAAACGGTGTCTGAAAAAGAAGTGTGTGTGAACCAAAGGTATGTCACTGAAATCCTCCAAGCAGAAAAAGTGGCACTGACTGGCATTCATTGACACTTGCTGAGCATTTATGGAGACCAAACAGTGCATGTGAGCACAGTGAGGAGTGAAGTAGTGTTTCAGCAGCGGCAACAGTGAGTCACTGTTTAGATGCACTGTCTTTTTTTTAAACAAAACAAAAACCCAAAGCTAGTATACAGGTGGGTATGTTGTGCTTCAATTTGCTGTGGTTTTTTATTTGATAAGTTTTTGGTTTGGTAGCAAATGAAACAGATTTGTAACCAGGTAGGTAGCTCCACTGAAGTGTCACCTCATTGGCACATGCTGAACATTCATGCAGACCAAACTGGCACAGTGTGGTGGTAGGTCCTGCATTTCAGCAGTAGTGACAGTGACACAGCATCACCTTTGGATACTTCGATGAGTATGGAATGCAGCTTCTTGTTCACTGCTGGCAAAAATGCTAGCTAATGGTAGTGTCTGTGTTGAAAGTGTTTTGTAGATGAAAATTTGCTCTACCAAGTAGTGTTATGATGCTTGTTATATCAACACAGCTCAGGAAAGCCAGAAGGTTGGACACTCATGCATTAATCCGAGGGGTACACTCATAGGACAAATGTATCTAAAGAATCCCTTCTTGTTATTTTTCCCTTTGCCATATTCATTTCTATCTGCACCTTGGCGTTCCTGATCCAATCTCTGCACACATGGACAAACATACCTGTATTCTTCACAGGCCACCCATCCCAGTTTCCACTGCCTATACATTTCCGCAACTCTTGGTTTGATCAGTTCCTTGTTGAGCCACGCCAGTTTCCTGCTTCCTCCAAGCAGCCTGTGCCAGTGTTTCCTGGCTTTCAGAGGAAGCCTCTTGTACTCCAGTCTGTGATCATCTCCTCTTGTCTTGTCAGTGGGTACCACAGAAAACAGCCTAGCTCAACCCTTTTTGCACCCTTCCTTTGGGTATTAACACACATTGGTAAGATCCTCCCTTGATCACTTCTCCAGGCTGAAGATACTATCTCTGTCTTTTCCCATATAAATCCTGTAAAAATCTTCATGGTCCTTTGCTGGCCTCTCTCCAGTAACTCCATGTCTTTCTACTATGGAGGATCCCAGAACAGGACACAGCACTCCAGGAGTGGCATCACCACTGCTAAGCAGTGGGGAATGATCACCTCTCTTGACCTGCTGGTGATACTTTGCCTAATGCAGCCCAGGACACAGCTAAGCCACAGACTAAATGATCCTCATCATGTCACTCACATCACTGTCAATGGTTTACTGGGCTGGATCAGCCCGGTTGCGTGACAATCGGTGTGGAGGACCCACGGACCCATGCCCCAGGAAAGGGGAAGGGGGAAAGGGAAAAGGGAAAAGGGAAAAGGGAGATGGACCCAGAAACAAAACAGCGGCAATGATCTGAGGAGGAAAGCTAATTTACCAAATAAGATATTGGAAAGCAAAATAACACAATATAATACAATATAATTGGAACTGAAGCTAATAAATAAAATGAGCAAGAGAGAGTTTGATAAACCGAAGGCCTTACACTAACGCTGAAGGCCAGATGGCAGCGAGCACCCACTGCTGAGTCAATCCCAAAGGAAACAGTGTCCCGTGACCACAGAGAGTTTTTATCTTTTCCCTCTGAGCGGAAAATACGTAAAAATGCAAAGCATCGCAAAGTCCTCTGGGGAATGTAGTTCTTCTCTTCTGAGGCAGGTATACCCATAACTATTGATGATCCACTGAGCAGGAGTATTGACTCTTTAACTCTTAATGCACTACATGATGTTATGATGTGGAATACCAATGCCAAAAATCAGAAAACCATGACAATCATGTAACTATAATAGTTTATTCTTTTGTTTTTTTTCTTGAAAGGGACGTATTCCTAAAAATCCAAATGTAACCAAGCTGTTATCAAAGCAAAAGTGCTCATTTCCAAGTGCTACTGGCAGAGCAAGGATAAATATGATTTCTTCTGTATAGACAAAGTGATCAGCGTAAATATTTCCAGTGTCATTAAAATCAAAATTAAGACCACTGCAATACTACCACTCTCCACTCACGAATCAACTTCAGTATAACAGGAAGGAGTGTACATGGAGCTTGCTACTGCAGGGTACTTAGTCATTTAGATAAATGCACTTAAAATATGTACTCTTACAAGAAAGCAGTTACAAAAAAGTATCAGTAAACAAGAACTTGAATACCTCTGCACTGCAGAAAACCACAGAAATACTGCCAGCAGCACACAAGTACAAAGAAGCCTACTAAGCCACTGCAAACACTTAAAATTAGATGTAACAGAGAGACAAAACTTTTATATATGGTACAACTCTAAGTAGTTATATTAAATTTACTTGTAAGAATGTGCAACCCTATGTCTGGATTATTTGACACAGTGATCTTTAAATGTTACTTTTTTTCTGTTTGGATTGTTTATAACAGGATAATCAAAGTGGGGAAGTACACAAACTTCTGAAAAAAACCAACTTCCCTATGATTCTTCAAAAATTAAAAAAAAGTTAGTATATTTCCTTGTTTTAAAACCACACTCCCTCTTCTATCACAGTGCTGGTTTTGATCTCTCCTCTACAGAACCTTACTATTACTGCATGTTTTTTCCTACCAGGTTTCTACTCTCTTGAGTTCTTTCTTTTGCATCTCTCCATTTCAGATGCTACCTGAAATTTGTAATTACTTGTCTCTTAAGCACGCTCCTCTCCCACTGTCAGGGGTTTGTGGGCCGGTTCGGCCCGGCCCCGCAACAACCGAGAAAGGAGACCCACAGGCCCACACCCCGGACAGGGGGAAGGGGGAAAAGGAAAAAAAAAAGGAAATAAGCCCCAAAACAAAACAGCAGCAACGATCTGAGGGGGAAAAGCTAATTTACTAAATAAGACATCAGGAAGTAAATAACACAATATAATGCAATACAATTTGGAATTAAGCCTAATTAATCAAACAAAACGAGTGAGAGAGAGAGAGAGAGAGAGAGAGAGAGAGAGAGAGAGAGAGTGCCCGATAAACCGAAGGCCTTACGCTAACGCTGAAGGCGGACGGCAGCGAGCACCCACTCCTAAGTGATCCTAGAGGAAAGAGAGAGAACGTCCCGTGACCGCAGAGGGTTTTTATCTGTTCCCTCTGAGCGGAAAACACGTGAAAAAAAAAAAACAAAGCATTGCAAAGTCCTCTGGGGAATGTAGTTCTCCCTGACTCCCAATGCACTACACGATGCCATGATGTGGAATACCAGTACCAAAAAATCATAAAACCACGACACCCACATCTGAGAACAAGCCCACTTCTGAGAACAAGAGAACTCTTCTTCAGAAGACCCTTCCCAAAGAGCGACACTTCGCTACACTTGCTACATTCTTCAAAGCCTGGTATTTCTTCTGCACCCATTAGGGCTAGACACACATTCCCATTTCCTGCTGTGTCTTCTTGTATCAAACTCCCTTTGTGCTATCACTTCACCCCATAAAAGCTAAACACAAGTAAGAAAATAATTAAAAACAGCTGATACTCACCTATCAATGAATTGGTCAATTATGACAAGATCCCCAGGTTGTATTTCTTCTCGTAGTGAACCACAGGCAGTAGTCACTAAAACATGCGAACAGTTCTCTTCTTTTAATGCCCAGATATTGGCACGGTAATTTACATTTGATGGCATAATTGTATGATGCCTTCCATGTCTGCGAAAAAGCATATTGCCAGAGTGTAAAATAAATCAAATGAAATGGCTTTTCTTCCCTCAAGTAAACAGAATTCTAGAAAAATTAATTTCTCTTTACAACATTAGAGATGGAATTGATCACACTAGAAACTTGCATCATAGCTTGTTTTCATGACTGAATTAAAGACTCAGTAATCAAGGTGGTGATTTGAAAGAATCTATGAGGGTACCCAATAAACAGTTCATCAGGAAATAGACAATCTTCCTTTTTCACAGAACAGCAAACACAGGGAGCAGACAAATTACTGAGACTTTTCCTCCTAATTCTAGTTATATAGTTAGAATTTGTCCACACCTACAGCACTAAATCTATCCAGAAAAAATCCAGATTTCTGATTGGTTTTGTGAGAAACCACACAGGGCAAGGTAGGTCAGGATAAAAAGTTAGTTCACCTAATATAAAAGGAAAAAAACTTTCGAATAAATTAAAAAAAAAAAAATCCTTAAAATGCTTATTTACCTTGCCAACAGCACACAGTCCACATTTTTTATTTTTCCCAATATCAAAGCATCTGATGGCTACAAAACAAGCAAAAAAAGAATGAGTTACTGTTTGCCAACCACATTAGAAATCTTTATTGCTATGCTAAAAAAATAAGCAGGATGGTTATGAAAGGAAATGCTAGTTACAGAAAGGAAATACCACTATAGTCCTACTTGTCTTCAGCTCACAATAAGTCTCTGATTTGATGTGACAGATTTATTAATAAGAGCTTAGAATCAGGAGATCACACTTCACATCAAAGGGATCACAGGTTTTCTGTGATCATACTAACAATTGTAACCCCTTCGGGGTATTAAACAGTATTTTAAAACGTTAATACTTTTAAATACTTTGACAGAGTATTTCAAACAGAACTGAGTGAATGTAAAATAGAACAATGAGCACATAGCCCTTACATGAGTAAGTACATCTCACTCTCTCCCGTAAAATTATGTTTCTTTTTGCTATGAAGTCTAATATTCAGAACTGCATCCATTTTACTTTCGTTATTTCAGTTTAGAAGAAACTGTAATGGCGCTGGTAGCTACTCTGTGCCAGAATCTTCCTGGGGTTTAAAGCGAAACAGTTATTAACAACATCATAATTTATTTACTGAAATCAAGTAAATAAAGCGTCTCGAGAATTCTACACATTCACATTTAGAACTGTCTGTTGTCTGCCACTTCATATATATTTTTTATATTTTAGAAATAGCTGTAAGATTTCAGTTCTCATTTATAGCTGTTAATTCTATTAAACATATGAAAGTATGCAGAGATTTAGAATTAAAAGAAAAAAAAAAGTAGGTCCTATACAACTTAATTTAGAAATCTTTATTTCTAATAGGAATAACACCTTCTATTCCCTCTTGCCCAAGTCATTTTGGTCATTTTTACCATGGAATCTCTTCAAAGCATCAACCGAATCACCTAACTTCAAATTCTGCCAGACACAGACTTCCAGCCATTTTTTCTTTTAATGAAGAAAATGTTTCAGAGAAGCTGTTTTCAGAATTGAAGTGTATTCTGTCTCCATTTTAGGCCTCCAGATTGAGAAGTCTCAATTTAATATTAAGCTGTTGACATTTAAATGTTTAACCTTACTTAATACATACTCTTGTGAACCAGACATGGCTATAGGATTATAATTTCCACACAGTGAGAAGGGCTTACTGTCTACCTGCTAAGGTATTTTGCTCCTCCAACATTCAGTAACAGTGATGGATCACAACAGTTAGTGTTTGGGATTTTGTTTTTTTGGGATTGTTTGGTTGAGGAAGCCCACAAGATTTGCAGTGCACAGTAATGAGCACCAACCCAAAGTCACAGTAGAATACATGATGGAGAAAACAATTTGGGACAATCTGAATCAAACCTCTAACACAGCCACGTCCCACTCAAGTCCCACCCGTGCCCCATCCTTGCACTCAGTGCTACTGCGCCATCATCACTCAGTGCTCCAGCCCCCAGAGAAGCCAGGCCCCGGGTCTCAGTGCCCTGCTGACAAGTGCTATGGCACTGTGCTTCATTTGCAGGGAAATCCTGTGTGTTTTCAAAGATATTCTGGAACAGAAAATGAACAGAAAAACCTAAAAGGGAAGAAGTATGCCACAGATTCCCAAGCCTGCAATCAGAATTTTACAAAACAAGTGACTCACGTATTTTTGGGAAGGCAGGAGGAGAGTGTTAGTGTTTTGCCACATGATCTGGTTTCCTGCTGCAAGCACACAGAGCACATGTACAGAATCAAAAAGAACCTACTTTGTTTGCCAGAGTAACCCATAAGGAAAAAAGGAAAGGAACACACTTACTAAAATACTCTAGAACTGGAAGAGGCACTCTCATCCAGAAAGTAGAACATTCTAATGGAAAGCATATTCTGGACAAAGTTCTATCAGTAGCTTCAGAATACGTTGCTGAAGACAAATGCTGTTGCAAGTCATTTTCCTGTCTTCCAAGAAAACAGTATTGTTGTCTGTATCCAGAGATGAAATGCCAAAAGGTTTTGGGGTATTTTCCACAAAATACCAAATTCTCATTGCAATGTTTTTATGCAATGGGAATGATGGAAGCAGAAAAAGGAGAAGAGAAGGCAGAGAGATACAGGTGAAATTTGTAATTATTTTATTTTTAATATAATAAAACAGACTTACTATATTTCCACTAATACTACTAGCATAACTTGAAAGATCAGGGGACGAGGAGAAGGGGAGAACCAATGCTGATACAGAGAAACTGTAAACTGAACCTATGGTGAGAAAAAAACACCCACTTGGTTTTAAAACGATTCTTAAGATTCAAGATGATCAAAGCAGATGACAGTACAAAGAATTCGTATGCGGAAAATGTATACTACTATTCTGTTTCTAAAAGTAGAGAAGTAGCGTTAAAAAAAAAAACCAAAAAAAAACCACCACAGAAGCATGTAATTGCTCAGGTTGGAAAAGACCTTCAAGATCGCTGAGTCCAACTGCAACCTAACCACACTACCCTAATAACCCACCACTAAATCATGCCCTTGAGGTTTTTAAACATATTCAGGGGTAGTGACTGAACCACCACCCTGGAAAGTCTATTCAGTGCTTAACAACTCATTAAAAACCCAAGTGTTTCCTGATATCCAACCTGAACCTCCCCTGGCACAACTTCAGGCCATTTCCCCTTGTCCAGTTAGCAGTGAGAAGAGACCAACCCTACTCTCACTGCAATCACCTTTCAGGTATTTTGAAGAGAGCAGTAAGGTCTCTCCTCAGCCTTCTCTTCCCCAGACTAAACACCCCCAGTTCCTTCAGTCTCTCCTCATAGGACATATTCTCCAGGCTCGAGGTGGGGCCTCACCAGTGCCAAGTACAGGGGGTGGATCACCCCCTGTGTTTTATATTTTAATACCCCATGTATTTCACCATTCTCAAACATCAAAGGTGTCAAAGGACATCACCTGCAGAGAGGTTTACAGCAACAAGTTCTTCCCAAGAAACGTAACAATTAACAGCATTGAAGGAAAGTGGAATTGTACTCTATATAGAGTAGAAAGAAATGAACGTACATTTTTTAACTATGCTTTCCATTTTCCCTTTACAATTTAGACATTCACTGTACTACTTCACAGTTTTGCTTAAAACTGTATAGTCTTCATGTTGCATCTTAATATTCTCATAAGTTAAAAGACTAGAAAGTCCTGAAATGTTTATTAAATTAGGTAGGTCCTTCTTAAAATTTCCCGCAGTCTCCCTCTCCTTCGTTTTCAAGGCTCTATAAAAAAGGATACTCTATGGCAGAAAAAAAACAACAATTTGGTTTTATATCAACAGCAATCATGAAGAAGACAATGCATCTTTGGGAAAGAAAGAAAAAAAAAGCATGCCTCTAAAATTCTGCCCATGTACTTGAAAAATAAAAACACTCTTATTTTCAAATTTGCATTGTGCAATGACAGCTGCTTCTTTCTGTTCTAAAATGAGAGCAGCAAGCTGTATAATTCCTCCTTCTTCCTCAATGCTGAAACAAACAAATTACATTAGTCAGTTACATTAGTCCAGTTTGCATCTGCTTCAACTTAACCAAACTAACTTGACCCACTCACTGCACTATACGCCACCATACTCTGTGACCCAAGCCCTGCATATCTTAACATCCAACAGATGCTCCACGAGGATGAAAAGTGCACTGAAACACTAAAGTTAATGTATCTGTACATAGGAGATTCTGAAGGCAATTCTAAAGCATTCAGGCTGCTCTGGTCTTATAACATTATAGAAAATCAGAGATCTAGATCTTTCTACAAACTTCCTGTATCAACTGGAACTTCTCTCTTCTTCCTCAGTTCCCTTGCCCATACTCTCTTGTCCCTGTCTTGTCTGTTCTTGTGTGATTTACAACACACTAGGTAGTGTGTACAGAGTGACATCCTCCGCCTACACTCCATTTTGCTGAAGCAGTGTGAAGAAGAGCTGATCATGAATACCAAGACAGATAAGCAGTTTCTAGGCACCATTTTCAAATGATGCAGTTGTAAGGAAGACTGTAAGGACAACACTATATGAAGTGTATAAAGGTATAATTAAGAGTTTACAGGGAAAATGGAGGCTCATACACCTCAAAGGATATTTTCCTCCTAATTTAGAAAGGTTCCTGGAGCTCTCCGACATATACTGTAGGCCACACAACAGCACAAATATGAAAGAGGATTATCCCTCTTGACTGCAAATTCACAACTGACTTTGTAAATGAATCCAGTATACAAAGAAGAGGCGTATTCTCCTTTGTGCATCACTGCCTTTTTAAGACCTTGTTTTTACAATCTGAACAGCACACAGCCATAAAAAGGAAACAGTCTTTTATGCATCCATTTAACAAAGAACCCTAGTCTAACAGTTCAAGCACATAAACATCTTTAAATATGGTGAAAAGCCTCATACTAATAAAACATGTTATACAGACCTTGCCATAGGGAGTATCAACATATTTTTCTGTTCTTTCTTCTAAGATATCTGGATCATCCAGGCCAGTTCCACCAATAATTCCAATCTTAAAAAGAAAAGTACATTATCAGCCTTCTTGAAATTATACTTAACAATGGATCTCAAAAACTACCTGGGCAGCCACAGACTGTATTTTCTGCTTGAAATGGGGCTAGACTATGCAGTTTCCCAAAAACAAATTTACAACAAGAGGACTTCAACACATGTATTTAACTTGACAATTTCACACAATATGATTATCCACTTTAAAGATATCAAATAAAAAAAGCTATGGAAAATGTGTAAATTCATCATTTTATTTTTTTTTTCCAAAAGAGAAATGAAAGGTGTTTTTTAGGAATGTTTCCAATGAATGAGATATACCTGTATAAAGCATCATACAACAGAGGCACCTTGTTTCCACAGGGAAAAGCAGTCCTGTACATAACTGCAACATCCCCTTACTTCTCTTGTATCAACTACATCACCCAGATAGTGTCATCTGCAAACCTGCTGCAGATGGACTCAATTCTGCTGTCTAGATTACTGATAAAGATGTTGAATAACACTAGTCCTGAGACCGATCCATGCAGAACACTACTTGTGACCATCCTTCATCTGGACATAGATGTGTTGACTTCAACCCTTCTGACTATACAACCAATTCTTTATCCACCAAATAGTCCAGCCTTCAAATCTATACCTCAATTCAGAGATATAGAAGACATGCTGGCTATGCCGAAAGCCACGCACAACAGCAGGTAGACAACATCGTCTCTCTTTTGTCCACCACTCAATTACAAAATGCCACTGCATTGGTCAGGCATGATTTGCCTTTGATGAAGCTGTGCTGACTGCTTTGGATAACCTCTTCATTTACCATCTGATGTTGGAAATGGCTTCCAGAGAAGCAGCTGATGCCCCATGTCTGTCAGTTCAAGCAGCTTTTGGACAATGCCATCACCAATACGCTTTAATTCTTGCTTAGCCCTGAGGTGGTCAGCTAACCAGGCTTTGTGATCTTCATTGGTCACTTCCAGTTAAACTGTTCTGTTCTAGTCTACTCTATTCACCAAGTGTTTACTTTCAACTGTACTGTCTTTACATGTCAAAACCATTACCTTGAGGAAGCTGACCACGATAGATAGTGTGAAGGCCAATGTAACCGAGCAGCTCCAAATCTCCTGTTATCTTTTGCTACCCCCTTGTGGAAAGTGAGAGGAAGGGCAGCAGTAAAAATCCGCAAACCCCCACTCAGAACATACTCAAGCAGTTGGGAAGACCTGATCATTGTCTGCGTATTATTGGATGTTTCTCACACCGCTTATAGGTCACAAATATTTAGACTGTTAGACTTATTTTGCTCACGAAAATCCTGAAATCTATATAACCATTATGATGAATAATCATTTGCCTTAAGAATGATATAAAAAGTGCACAACAGTAGCAGTCACAAAACTCACAAATGAGAAAAGATCATTTTTAACAATGCCTAGGCAGAAATTCAGTAAACAGTGAGGATTATTATTTTAACGGGACTCAGGATCAAAACACTAGCTTTCTCTTTCTTGAATCTAAAAAAAAAAAGTTTCCTTCAGTAACATAACTAGTTTTATCTAGTATTACACTTACTGGTTTTATTACTGACAGAGTATTATGTCTGGAGAAGAAAAAAGGTGCGGGGATGGAACAAACCTGTACCTGCTAGAGACACAATCCGCATCTGTATGACATAAATATCAACGTGCTGGGGGGCTGGCTGCCCCCCAACCAGAGTAAGTTGTCCAGGGCTCCATCCAAGCTGGCTCTGAACACCTCCAGGAACTGGGCAACTGACACTCCTCTGGGAAACCTGTTTCAATGTCTCAACACCCTCTGAGTAAACAATCTTCTCCCTAACATCTGATCTCAGTCTACTCTTGACTAGTTTAAAACCATTACTCCTTATTCTGTCACTACACTTTCCAATGAATAGCCCCTCCCAGTCCTTTCTGTAGGTCCCCTTTAGGTACCGGGAGGCCACAATGGGATCTCCCTGTAACATTCTCTTCTCTAGGCTGAACAAGCCTAGCACTTTCAACGTTTCTTCACAGGAGATGTGCTCCAGCCCACTCATCATCCTCTTGGCCCTCTCCTGGTCCTGCTCCAGGAGCTCCGCATCCTTCTTGTGCTGGGGGACCCAGGTGTGTATGCAATACTCCAGGTGAGGCCTCACAGGGGGTCCTTAAGAACACACTTAATGCACGTTTTCATCACCTGCTGCGTGGTGAAATTCCTCCCACAGATTTCAGCAACAGTTAGAAAACTGGCAGTGCGGTACTCGCTCAGGTAGCGATGGCTTTAAGCCCTAATGAAACCATGCTCACCACCAGTTACAAGTCTTTCTAACAGCTAAAAAGGCAACAGGTGTTAGTGCTTCCCTCCCTCCAATTCTGGATATAAAGGGAAGAGAGAGATGATATCAGAGTACCTGGGGACCTACTTGATCTCAAAAAAGCTGATCAGTGTTTCAAAGTACAAACTCGAGTGCTCTGCCTTGCTGGCCTCCTCGTCTATTGCAGGCTCTGAACTTTCCAAGCATTTCTTAAACAGCACAGGCCGGTCCTCCTCTGATTTCTTATGCCTCTCTTTGATTGCAGCTTCGGGATTTGTGCACCCTGCTGGAACTTCACACGTGCTCTAGTCACTTTCACTATCAAACCAGACACGCCGCATCCGAACCAGGAATCTGGGAGTGCGCATCTCTCCACGGACCCGCGGCTGGGCTACCATTCGCTTCTAAAAGCAAAGCAGAGCAAAGCGAAACCCAGATCGCCACCTTTTTATTCCGCGGGGTCTCGGGCACAGCGGCTGCCCGGCGTCGGCGTGACGAGCCCAGCCCGCAGCGAGCCCAGCCCGCCACGGACACCGCCCTGCCCACGCTGCAGGGCGGGTCGGAAAGGAAGCGAGGAGGCAGACGGAGTGGGGCAGAAGGACATCGACCCGGACAGAGCGCCAAGGCGACGGCGGCGTGGCCGCAGCACGGCCCGTCCTACGCGGCCGCCCTGAGCAGCCGCGCAGGGGACGGCGGCAGACGGCGAGGGCAGAGGCAGGCGGGCTGCACGCTCCTCCGGCCCCGCGGCCGCCCCGCTACCCTTCCATCGCGCCATGACGCCCGGCCACACTTACCTTCACGGCCGCCGTGGCAGCCATGCTCGCAGGGGGCGGGGCTTTCCGGGACGGAAGGGTTGCCGGGCGCGGGCCGCGAGATACTTCCTCTCCAGGAATACAAACGCGCGGAGTCCGGCTTGTGTCAGGGCGGCCGCAGATGGACGTATCGGCTGGGAAGGCAGCCCTGCGGAGAAACACTTGCGGGACCTGACGGGCAAAAAGCTGCACGTCGGCCAGCAGCCTGCTCTTGCAGCCCGGGAGGTCCGCAGTACCCTGGGCTGCACCGAAAGGGGTCGGCAGCAGGGCGGGGAGGGGATTGCCCCCTCTGCTCTGCCCTCCTGAGGCCCTATGTGGAGTACTGCGTGCAGCATGGGACCCCCGGCGCAGGAAGGATGCGGAGCTGTCAGAGACAGCGGCGAAGATAATGGGCTGGAGCTCTTCTGTGAAGAAAGGTTGAGGGAGCTGGGCTTGTTCAGCCTGGAGAAGAAAATACTGGGGAGACCTCTTGTGTGGCAGCCAGCCCATGGCAGAGGGGGTTGGGACTGCGTGGGATTTTCGATTCTCTCCAACCTAAGCCATTCTATAATTGTATGAAGTGACAAAGCAAGACCACGTATTCCATCTCTGACTTGGTTTTAACATACATGATTCGATAATGCATTGAAGAGATCTGTTTTCAATTATCAAGTGTTTCATTTACAGGTTCAATATCATTTAAACTAAACGTGGTTGTTTTTGATATCTGGAAATGATTCTGGGAGCAAATTTGAGCATGTTATGGGAAAAGAAGTGGTGTTTTGTTTTCTCTGCAATACAGGAAGTACGTGTTTAGCTCTCAAAGCTCAATATAGCTTTAAGTAACTTGAAAGCTGCATAATCATTTACTATGTAGGTCACT
Organism: Callipepla californica brunnescens; assembly: GCA_023055505.1. NCBI lineage: Eukaryota > Metazoa > Chordata > Aves > Galliformes > Odontophoridae > Callipepla > Callipepla californica. Next base: position 182,786 of record JALIRH010000187.1, read on the forward strand.
GATAGTGATGCCTCTTTTTTGTTTCCATGGAGACTGCAACAGATACAAAGAGCACAATAACACTGATAGATTAAAATCTCATCTGCAGAACATTAGTATTCAGCATAGTTGCCATCATTAGCTATGTGTTTTCCACTAGCAGTTAACAAGATCCTCAGTACCACATCTGTAAACATCTGCACCAGTGGATCGAATTGTTGATGTTGCCATTGCTGAAGCACTCCACTTGCTGCCTTACTATGCTCACATCCAACGTTTGGCCTCCGTAAGTAATTATCAAGCACAGGAATTTCAATGGCTGCTACCTACCTACCTACTTATCTATCTATCTATCTATCTGTCTATCTATCTATCTATCTATCTATCTATAAATTTCCTGCATGAAACAATTCAGTAATGCACCTTTGCTTCATAGGCATTCCCAAGGCCTATGTCAGACTGCCCCTCTGCAGCCACCTGTCACATGGCAACAAAATATAATGGAATATTGGTAGGAAATGTCATCCTCTGCTGCAGTACCACCAACACTGGCTTTTGACATTGTAGGCCAACATAATAACATAGGAGACAATGTTTTCAGAGCAACCCTTGCAGTAATTACTGCTTTCATATTCATGGTGTTTTTCTTGTTGCTGCAAATCTGTACTTGCAAGCAGAACATTTCATGTTGCGAAATATCAATTGTTTTGGTGTATTTATGATTCTATTAACATAGGTATAAATATCAGGTGTAGAGCTTTCAAAAACGTCTTGTTAGTTAGAGGTTCTTTTAAAGAGTATTTGTTATGTATTCGCCTTAAAACAACTCCATCTACCAGAGATGACTCAGTCATGCAGACATGTTCTCCTAGGTGCGAATGCATTTGTATGTCATGTATTTACTAATAGATGTAAACTCAGATACAGCGCTGGTGGTATGTTCTGCCTTGTATTACAGCTGAGATGTCTGCTGCAATCACTCATCACTCAAGGCCAGCTTGGATGACAACGTTGGCAACCTTATCTATGGCCACACATAGTGTTTGGCAGCCCTTCCTGTGGAAGGGATTTGGAACTAGATAATCTTTGAGGTCCCATGCAACCCGAGCCATTCTATGAACTGGGTGGCAGTTCATGAGAAATGAACGAGAAGAATATTCCCTCTCACTACGACATTATCATCAGCTAGCACTGAGATTGTTTTAGCTGGAATTTACATTCCTTATATTCTTGTCTTCAGTACGTGAGAGATCTTCAGCTGTCACGGATGCTGAAAACTTCTCACTGTTATGTTCAAAACATAAGATTGCATTTATGAGAAATATACCTTGGAAAAATGTAATTTAACAAAGGCAGAAGGAAGGAGATGGGTGAAGCAGCATGTTAACTTTCCCAGTACAGCACAATATATCTGTAATAACATATAAAAATAGAACAAATACTACTCTCATGTATCCTAGGTTGGCCAAACTGATGAAAGTATATGCTCTACTTTTCTTTCACTGCACACAATATTACACTGATGATTTCTGGCAATTCTTCCTGTCTAATTCTGGTACAATTTTCCTCTTGACTTGCTTAGAATGAGAGAATAATAGAATCACAAGGTTGGAAAGGACCTGCTAGATCATTTTGTCTAACCATCCACCCATTACCATTATTACCGCAAGCTACTAAACCATATCTTCTAGCTCCTCATTCACATGCATCTTGAACACTGCCAGGGATGGTGACTCCACCATCTCCCCGAGAAGGTCATTCCAGTGCCTGACCACTCCCTGAGAGAAAAAGCTTTTCCTTATGTCCAGTCTAAACCTTCTCCATTACCACTTGTGGCCAATTCCTTGAGTCCTGTTTGTTGCCTGCGAGAAGAGGCCAATCCGCTCCTCATCACCACCTCCCTTCAGGAAGTTGTAGTGCAGTGAGGTCTTTCCTGAGCCTCCTCTTCTCCAGACTAAACCATCTCAGCTCCTTCAGCTGGTCCTCGTAAGACTTGTGCTCCAGACCCCCCGCCTGTTTTGTTGCCCTTATCTGGACACATTCCAGGGCCTCAGTGTCTTTCTTGTAGTGAGGGGCCCAAAATCTAACACAATACTCGAGGTGTGGCCTCACCAGTGAGGAGTACAGGGGACTGATCACCTCCCTGCTCCTGCTGCCACACTATTTCTGATGCAGGCCAGGATGCCATTGGCCCTCTTGGCCACCTGGGCACACTGCCACGAACACCCTCAGGTCCCTTTCCTCTTCACAGTCATCCAGCCACTCATCCCCAAGCCTATAGTGCTGCATGGGGTTACTGTGGCCAGAGTGCACAACCCAGTATTCAAAATCGTTGAACTTCATCCCATTCACTTCAGCCCAGTGATCCAGCTTGTCTAGATCCCTCTGGAGGGTCTCCCTACCCTCAGGAAGATTGACACCACCTCCCAGGTTGGTGTCACCTGCTTGCAGAAGGCTTTATTAATTGTGTTGCAGTACCCATCTTTTACTACTACTTGCAACCCATTTGTTTTCTGCTTTATATTTTGTGCTTGTTTATGAATATGAATGTTCACTTTCTTTATAAATACATAGTATAATAAACAATTGAAAATACTATTTGGACTCATGGGGACCACGAGTTAAGGAGCCTTTTCCTGCTTCCATTTATGCTAGCTGTTTCTGCACAAATAGTTGCCATGAAAGTTTAATACTGTACCTTCCCAAAAAGGTACCAGCTTTGCAGTTTCATGCTTAGAGATTTGTTTTTAATGCATGGGAGCAAATGGAAGGAATACTCTGCATAAAGCTCTGTATATATACTGTGCAAATCTGAACAGAAAGCAGAAAACCCTACTCGTGGTGAGTTAGTAATGGTGCACATGCTTAGAAATTTTGAGCTGTAATCTCAAATGGAGAATTTTTTAATGCAGTCATGGAAGATGTCTAAGCTAAGCCATTGATTTGGCACATAATAAATGGTGGTGGAGAGCTTAATTCAGACTCTGGAAATAATCCGAAACCCAGTATTCTTCCAGACAAACTAAGTACTTTATCAAATATAATACAGTGCTCATTAGAATTTAGGAATTAACAGCTTGTCAAGGAAAACCTGTGTAAATATGACATTTTGCACTTCTCCAAATCAGCTTGGTGTAAACCAACAATTAGTGCATTCCCATTATTCACACCAGCTGATAACCTAGGCTGAGCCTTCAAAAGCTATTCAAGAGTAGTGCTTTCTGAAATGCACATTTTTTAGTCCTGTTGACAACAGACTTTTTGTAATTCAGTTTTGAACATTTTAAAGTCCTATTATAGGATTAATATAGGTCTAAGGAATCCAGTTCAGCGATGGTTCATCAGTACACAATAACATAGAATTTCTTGACTCAGCGTTTATTACTGTTAGAAGTTGCCTTTCTGCAACAGTCATTTGAGACTGAAGCAGGTAATGAAACACCACCCATCAGAAACAACAATGCATTTATTATTCAGGAAAATGTCATGTTTGGGCAAAGGCAGAGTTTTCAGAGTTGTAGAATTGCTAGAGTGATTACAGCTCTTAATTCCATTTATGACATTACAGAACTGCTTGAAATGAAATGATAGCTCTGTATTTTCCCAGGGGGTACAGTCTTCCATCTAAATGACAGGATGTAATTTTTTTTTTCCCGAGTAAAAATATGCCATCTATTGGATTTTCACTCCAGTTTTACAAAAATGGAAGAAATTTAACATGGCTTTAGTGCTCAGATTTAGGCTCTTCTTGTATGTATTGTTTCTCTTTTTATTGCATCAGAAGAATCACGGTGAAGGTCCATATGCAGTAAATACTTGGAAATGCTGTCATTAGTAACACTATAATTAGGACTGATGGTTTAGGTCTCTGCAGCTAGCAGTTTTGGCCTGGGCTTCACTGAGCTTGTAGATCTTGGTCAAGTTAAATAGTACATTTTCCTAGTGTAATAAGTGCTGAAATTACACCAGTGGTATTTTATTTAGTTAAAAGTAAAAATCAGTCTGCATATAGGAAAGTAATTCTTCACAGTGCAAACCAAGTTTGGGAGGAAGAGGAGCTCATGTTGCAGACAGTGAATTAGGACATGGTGACACTTAACCCCTTTAGTCATCAAATATCCACGGATTTAAGTAATTTAACCTCTGACCCTCCTGTAAGTCATAATTATAATGATAATCAATTACATTAACGGGTATAATGCAAAAGTATTACATGTAAATCCTGAAGAAAATCCATGAAGGCAATTTAATATTCATCTATTTAACAGAAAGGTGCTCATATTACTAGGGGCAGCCAGCTGGCTGAGTCTCTGCCAAGTCCTCTGTGCCAGTGGTGGCCAGCCAGTAGAGTGTGCTGGGGTTTCCTCCTGTTGATACTGGTGGTGGCTGGCTGGCAAGATGTCCAAGCAACCCCTTAGTATTGCAGTCATGTGTATAGCAGCAGGAGACAAAAAAAGCATTGTGTATCAGGATAAGCAAGGTCATTGACAGAGTGCAAGGATTTTAAGTTACAGCTACACAGTAGTTTCTCATAAACAAGTTTCTTTTAGCTACATGCATAAGTGCAGACTGGGGCTCCTTTGTCATCTCGAGCTAACACAGGCCCTTTCTCACAAGCTAGTTACCTGTTCAGGCCATGATCAGTACTTTTCCATACAAAGGGATGTTTGGATTAGCTAGATTTTATTTGTGAATATTCTTTGAAGATGAAAAGCACTGTATCAAGGTAAAAGGTCTTATTTCTATTTGTGATGAAAGTTGTTGTAAAGAAATAATAGTGCTGTGTAGACATAGCTGAGATTTCAATTGGTTTTGTGTGAGTTACTTCAAAGGACCAACATCCATGATAAAGAGGGGGAAAAATAAGGGCTCAGCCAAGTCAGGGTTACCTTCCACACTCATTTGCGCAGATCTCAGTGTCAAAGGTTTCCACTATACTGAAGATTTGGTTGTTTCTGTTCTGCAAATTCATACAGTTTATTTCAAAAATGATGGAATATTCATCACACACTGAAAAACAAACAAACAACAACAACAAAAACACTTTTTCTCTGTGGTTCTATAGCATCCAAGACTTGAAACAGAGGATGCCTATATATATCAGGCATTCTCACTAGTTGCAGCTTGCATATTGTATCTAAATTTTCCCTTATTTTGTCTTCTGGAAACAGTTTCTCAGACCCAGTCCCAAAAATAATCATCTGGACTTCAGAGAAATATGGTTTTAGGTGTTCAGTGTCAGGACAAATGACTTTTAACCATCAATAGCTTCGAGGCTATTGTATGGAAGTGTTCCTGCATCTTGATCAGGGGTATCTGAAAATTTTGTTTTCCAGCTTTATTGCCTCTACAGCTGTCTTGTGGAGAAGAAAGCTCTGTGAACTCAAAAGCATGCCTGCAAAAGGCTATCAGGGATATTGAAGTAATCTTTATCAGTAGCTGAAAATATCTGTCTTTATATTGGTTCTTGTTTGGGACAGTAACAGTTTACTTTGCTCCTTTCATTTACAAAATTAACACCTGAACACTTAGATTTTCCCTGATTTGCAAGAAGTAGACTTATATTCCAGGAACTGTTTCAGCAACCATCAATCTGGCTTAATAAGCTTTAAAGCTATTCAGTGTTTCTTGTTCTCCAGTCTCAGTGAGGGGGAAGATTCCAAAGTCCACTGGCACAGCAACTCTTCTGAAGGTGAGAGGAGATTTTTTCCAGCTTTCAAGTAATTTATTGACTTAACATTTTGAAAAACTTCCATGTAAATAAATGCACTCCGGATCAGATATCTAAAATCTACTACAAGATAAGATGATCAGGATCAGAATCTTGACATTTTAGGCTAGTAACACAAGTTGCTTCAGAAAGTGCAATCTACACTGTAATTCAGCAGTCGTTCTTTTCTTCACAGTGGTCTTGGATGGCCTTAATGTCCCAAGCTGAGCCTTGCTCTTTGGTGTTGCCACAGACACAAAGAGGAATCCCAGAAGATGCTGAGAATGATTACAGAACATGACTATTATTTCAGTTAATAAATGTGAGAAACATTCTCATCCAACAAGTTGGACTCTGGCAAGGATCTGATTGAAGCAGTATCTTTGTCTTTTGTTTGTTGTCCCTTTTCCTTTCTAGCATACAATTTCTGTGCTTCCCTCAAAGATTCTTTAGTGGTTGTTCATGCCACCCTTCTATTTTCTGGAGCCTCTTTTGTATATCTGGCTAGGATTTAGCAAAAAGTTAACATTCAATGTCCCTTGCACTGCTTCCTTGATTCCTAGGATTATTATTTCTTAGAAATCCTTCATGCATCCCTGTCATCTTCATTATTGTTATCCCATTCTGGGTCTGTTATTTGATATTTGACTTCATCTAGAAGAGATTCTGGACCTGGAGGGTGCCTTCTCTCCCACTCTTGCCTCATAGCGTCTTGCCTCATCATCCCTCTTTCTTCCCATTAAACAGCATACACTTACTTAAAATAAAAAATGTCTCACCCTAAGAGTAAATATTGGGTTCCAGAAATTGACTGAATTTTACTGCTAGCCCAATAGGGTCTTCCATCAAGGATTTCACTTCCTTTGTAATGCTTCTCACCTATCAACTATTAAAGGAAGTGTTTACACACCCTGTATTCCCTGGCAATGTTGTAACTTCCCTAGAGGATATGTAGAAGTGCTGGTATAGTTAGTTTTGGGAAAGGAGAGATTTGTAAGATTTTTATTTTTATTTTTAATTACTGTAGTTCTTTTCTAAGCTGATAGAACATCCTCTTTCCAGCAGGGGTACTGATTACAGAGCTTTAGCCATGTGGACAGGCAAGAGGGTGGTCAGAGTCAATATCCCCTGTTCTGTTGTCAGTCTCTCACTCTTGTTCTATAGTTACAGGAGTCAGTTCAATGTCAGGATTATAAGGGGGAGAATGCTGTTTTGGAGGAGGAGATTGCTGAGATCTAATTCTGGATGCAAATACAGGAGGAGGTAAATTATCTAAGGGATCCCATCTGGAATTTTTCTGTTCCTCCTTTTGCACAGAATTTTATCAGGTTATGATAAACTGTTTCATTTCCCACACCCAGCAAGCAACATAAACTGATTCTTCCTCTAAAAGAGGAATTTTGTTGTTCACATACAAATTTAAAACCTGACATACTAATATTTGTGAGAGCTGTACTCTGGCCGGAACACTGACACTCCTTTAATTGTCCCATTAGGCCATTCAGGAACAAAATATTGAATCATTTTCTCTTAATCTTTGGTTTTTGTATTTCTTTTCCAATTTCTCAGCATGCTTCCTAAAGGACTTTTAGCAGGCCCTGCCCTGGAGACATCTTCCCTGTCCCTATTTCCTCTGGAACTCTTATTCCCCATTTCTCAAAGCAACCTTTAATTGTGCTGCTACAGGAGCAGGCCTCCTGCAGGGTACGGCATGCTAAAATTATGGTTTTAGAAAATGAGGTGTACTGTCAGGCACTTTACCATGCAGGATGATACTGTAGAGCATAAGAGTCCAAAATCTGACCCCCAAGATAATATTTAATCACAAACAATTGATTGTTTCTACCTTGATCTGTTCACAGTGTTACCAGGAATTATGAAGTCAGCTTCTCAAAACTGCAGTGCTGACTGTCCCTTTCCTTTTCCCAGCTGTTCATGGGTCCTGCTTCTTTAAACAGCCTTGGGGCTTTGGTTGGTTTTCCACCCAACTACCTCCACCAGCCTTAGGATTGACAAAATTAGAGTGGGTTGCACCTCCGTCTCACAGTGATGGGGGTCTGTTGCTGGTGACTTTGGGTCCTGGCTTTTGGCATCAAGTTGTGAGAAACACTCCAGCAAGTTGTACTCCAACAAGGATCTTAGTGAAGCAGCATGTTTTGTTCACAGTTCTAATGGGGGCATGCATCCCCTTGTGTTAAGGGAGAAATCACATAATTTGTCAGCCTTTGTATGCCCTTTTCTCAACACACATAATGTCACCCCTGACCAGTCAGTGACTCAGCATCCCAGGCTCAAAGACTGCCTAAAGCAGTTACTAAGATATGTTTCCATATAAGGGCTGTTACCAACCTGTTCTTTTAAAGTATATTTTGTATTTTTTCTATGTAGATAGGAGAGCAATAATTCTTAATGCTATCACATTCTTTCTGTCCTGTGCTTAGGGATCAGAGTCATCACATTCATTCTGTTCTGTGCTAGGGTCTCCCTACCCTACATGTTTGCCTTACCTCAGATTAGTTTCTATCCTACCCTGGTCAGAACACTCCTGTTTCCTGTTTCTGCCAAAGCAAAATACTTGTCATATTTGCCCTATCTTGCACTAGTTTCTGCCTTAGCAGCATTCTATGAAAAGCAACCTATCCAACCATTTTACAGGAATGTTGTTAAGACTAGAAAGAGCCTATACTTTGGTATGGTATTTGAAGTTTCTACTGCAAAAACACAATCAAATTCTCACATAAGCTTAATGGTCTGCTGTAGGAGATTTTTAAGAAGACGTGTGAGCAATCCATAAAGGTTGCTATTGTATGAAAAGTAGAACAAGACAAGGACAGAACAGAAACTGTAAATCAGCCGACAGGCGTGTACCAGATAGAAGGAGAAGATGCGAGCTTCAGCTAGAGTAACAACAAGATAGATGAAACAATTGTGACAATTAGATAAAACAGTTGTAACACACAGCAGCTTGGCTTAAAGTAACAACTAGTTGAGATGATTGTAACACACATAACAGGCGCACCATTGTATATTGTGAGCCAATCGGATGCTGTTACCATGCGCTGGCTGTTTCCAGTGAACGCTGTAATCCAGAACGGTATAAATGTAAGCTGCTATTAGAAACAAACTGAGGATCACCATTAACTGCACCAGTACGTGTGATTACTTGGCCGCTGTCTGCCGCAGTCTGCTAGAATTAGACAACTGAGTACTTCTCCCTGACACCTTCCCCTTGCCAGTTAATTAATTTTCCCCCTCTACTCTGCCCTGATCAGGCCTTACCTGGAGTACTGTAACCAGTTCTGGGCTCTCCAGTACAAAAAAAGGCAGGGATCTCCTGGAGGGAGACCTGAGAAGGGCCATGAAGATGAAAAAGGGCCTGGAGAACCTCTCTTACGAGGAAAGGCTGAGCAATCTGCATCATGGAAGCTCTTATGAGGTTTAGTTCAGTTAGCTGCAGATGAGCTGTCTGCTGGACAGCTGCTGCATGGCTTTGTGGGAATGTACTTAGCCCAGATCTACTGCATACTTCTACTTCTGAATTTTTATATTTTTTATGCATACATCAGCTTTAGTTCTACATCAATCATGCAGAAATTAAAAGGGGAAGAATAGAAATGGCTGGCATAGTTTCTGTGAGCCTCTGCATTAGGTAGAGTTCTGCAAACCCCAGATGTTTTACTGGATCTTGACTTTGCCTGTCCTCCTTGACTCTGCTCAGGCAGAGCTGCAGTGACTCATGACTAAACATTTCTTCTCAGGGATTGCAATCTGTACTACCAGGACCTTGGTCCTGTAGGCATCGTGCCTCAGAGCTTCTGATGCAGGTGGTCCTCCTTCACCTTCTCCTCATGGCAGGCAGCAGATACACACTACTGACCTCATGTATCATCCAGTTCCTCCCTGGACAACACAGACAACCTTGCTGTGGCCGTTAGCAGCAGGAATGGGCCCAGGTCTTCACTTTCATCTTGCCTGTATGCAATCTGAGCAAGTCCATATGCACTCCAATACAGACCCGTACCTGTGTTTGGAGACCTGGTCCAGTGGTCTCAGCTCTGCAAGAGATAAATAGATACATGGGTATTTAAGGCTTTGTTCTGAATTTGCTAGTGCTTCTAGTCAACATCTGACTATGGCCTACCAAAGAAAATCCATATCACTCTTTCATGTAAGTCTTTTTTAAGGACAGTTTGAGTCCTTCAGCAATGTGGTTTATCTTTAGCAGAAAAATAACTAATTTTCCTTGCATGAGATTCTCTCTCTCTCTTTTTTTTTTTTTTTTTTTGCTAATGTAGCCTGTGTGGTAGCACCAAGTAGACAAAGTTTATCACTTTGTAGCTCACTACACAGCTCTGAATAGCAATTTAAAATAAAGACTGAGGATGTAATTTGAAAAAAAAAAAAAAAGAGGAGTTTTATGTGTCTTCCTTATTTTACCATCTTCAAAAATAGTAAAACAGATTCTAAGAAGATAACAACTTAGGAAGAGTTTAGTTCAGCAACTAGCAGTATTTGGAGTGAAGATATTGTGGTTAAACCTGTCAGTAAACTAATCACCACATAGCCAAAAACAAGATAATATTTAATTATAAATATAAAATCTGTATTTTGTGCTTTAATTGGTCTTTTATAGAATGACTGGCACACTGCAGTAAGAGGAATAAAGTAAAAACTGTGAATCAGAGGACATACATCATTCCAGATTAGAGATGTTGCTTTAAACTAAGAGTTCACGGCTGCTGGTATCTGTTATGCATATGACATTCACCTTAGTACAACTGAAATGTGTGCCATATTTGAGAATTAATTTTCCTAAAAACTCACAAGGGAGATGGGAATATTGTTTATCGATTAGAGGTACAAGAAACACTCAACTTCAATAATTCTCCTTCAGACAAAGACCTTGGTAGTACAGCAATGTTTTTGGTATTTCAGTAGCAGGTATGCACCCCCTTATGGGGAAAGACAAATCATGTTTGATTAGCAAAACACTTCTCATTGTATACCCTTCTCTCCTGATCCCCTGTTGGCTAGGTACTATGGGCTTACAATCTACAAAATGCATTTGCTAATCCATTTTTCCCTATAGGATCTATCACCAACCTGTTGTTTTTAGCATCATACAGGAGGGCAATATTTCATGAAGCTGTAATACCTGTTTTAACCTATGCCAGGCTTTCCTTATGCTGCTCTGTATCTTTTCTTCTCTTACTTTTTACAAAAGCCATGTTTCAGAAGAAACCTATATCAGAAAATATCTGAAGGTTACTAAGCCCCAATTCCTGAGTTATGATAGCTATTATGCAATTGCATACATTTAGCAAGCATAAATTTGGTTATACACTTACGTTTATTTAGCAGTCTTTCCCTTGCGTATGCTTTTGGAAAAATTACATTGTTAATGTTTGACCATGGTGGGTATTGCTGAGGCCCTCTGGATTAATTTCTTACCTTGGTCAGAGTGTCCTAGTCTCTGCTCTGTTCTGCTGTTTAGCATCTTTCTTGTGAAAAACAATGTGTGCAGCCATTTTTATCTATGCAGCCATTTTTGTAAGAAAGTTATAGGTTCATTAATGGCCTATACCTTGGTACTGGAAGTTCCTACTGCAAAAACACAATCTAACTTTCACATGGGCTAAAGTTTTGATAGATTAAGAGGTGAGGGTGTTGAAGTACCAAAGACCTCAGCTACTGCTCAAGATCTCCAACATAGTGACACCCAAATTACTGGGAGAACAGAACATTTTGTAATGACATCGAAGTATCCCAAATGCCAAGAGAGGTGTTACCCAGAGCTTGCAGTGCCAATTCTGTGTTCTTCCTGGCACAGGTTGAGTCTTAAGGAAAAAGCTGAGCATGGAGGCAGTGGAGTTCCATTGTGTACTTCTGGACTGTTCACATATGCAAGAGAAAGGAAAGAATTATCCAAAAAGCCTTTTTTTGTAGAAGAATTCTTTGGGTCCCAAACTCTTGAGTGAGCATGGGTGTGCCTGGGTGCCCAAGCCTCACTCAAGCGCAGACACAAGGAAAACAACGAACCCCTCTGTTTAAAAAGACTTTTTTAACGCTTCCTCAGCTTTCCTCAGCTCAATGCCTAAGCAAAGATTTGAAATTTAATGCCGTCAGAGAATTCATAAACATCTGTGGAAAGCAAAAGGAAAGCTGAGAAAGACCACAATCTCTCTAGAATTCATCAGTCTAAGTCAAATGAAATAAGACTAGTTTTAGGCAACTTAGAAAACAGACTGATAAGGGGAACCGTTTAGCAGATTTCTGAGTTCTGTGGAACTACATACCAATGTGCTCCTAAAAATGCCATTTTGTCTTGTTTTCTGATTTATTTAGATCAGATTACATTCTCTTTTTAATTAATTGCTTTTTAAGCAATTAATATAAGTATTCGGATGAAGAAAGAGAAGGCTTATGCTGGGATAACTCTTTGTAATGTATTATCATAACCATTTGAGTTTAACAAGCTCAAATGTATTACTTATTTACCATATGAATTCCTCCATATCTCCATTTAATTTTCAGGTTTCTGGGATGAATAAAAAAAATTAGTAGCTAAAGAATCTGTTGCTCTTGTGACTATTTCACACCATTGTACCTTACTCTACTTCCAACGCAATGGCTAATGTATATGCTTGGCAAATTTTCTCCAAGAGAATCTGTGCTAGAGTAGGTTTAGTTTGTGTTGTCCACTGGAATGATTTCCTGAAGCATTATCATTCTGTTAATGCTTTGTTCTGTTTTCTTATGCTGTGTCAAAATATACATCTTTCTGAGAATTGTTCGTGAATGTACCTGGCAACATTTGAGTGTCCCTTCCATGCTGGGGAACATTTCCTGCTACACACCTCCTTTTCCAAGTGAGATGAAGAAAAACTGAAGAAATAGAGTTGGCATACAATTTAAAAATGGTGTCTGCTTGCCCGGTTGCTTGTCAGGCATGTCATAGCACCACAGTATTGTGCTAATCTGAACAGATAGCTGTTATTTGTCTGACTAATTGGTATTTGCTAATAAAATTTTGAGAAATAAGTGTGCATGAAAATAAATTACTTTGTGCTAATGCATTGTAGTGACATAGAATTGAGGAATCTCTTTTTAAAAAAGTGTTTTATATCACATTTTATTACTTTGTTTTGTTCTGTGGGTTTTCTTTTTTTTTTTTTTCAGTTAAGACACATTAGCTGGAAGGGATCTACAAGGACCATTAAGACAAATTCCAGGCTCCACACAGGACCATCCAAAGTTCAAACCCTCTGAGAGCAGTGTTCAAGCACCTGAGCTCCAGCATCTGGTTATAACATAGAACAAACAAAAATGTTCACAACGTACATATTGGTTAAACCTAAAATTTTGAAAGGCGAGGGATATGTAACACTCATATCTACGTAATGGATAGCTGTAGGAAAATCAGATATTCTTATGGTTTTGAAAAGTAAAAGATTAAACTAAAAAGCATTAGTAGACCAGAATTTAATTTAAATGCTGCTTAATAATGCTGAAGTGATAATATTACTTATGCTAAAATGATAGCTTATCAAACACATAAACGTCTAAATAAATACAAATAATTTCTCACATATTCAAACAAATAACAGCCATTTATGAAGCATGACTTGACAGTTAACATCTGCAGAGCTATTGCATATGCAAATAATCAAATTATGTATTAAAGAAAATAGATGTCTTATAGTAAAGAAAGAACAGCAGGCTTCATTCCACATAAATACACCGTAAATGCCAACGTAAGGCTGTGTCAGTAAAGAGGCTTCTTGCCTATTCTTCAGCACATACTTTGCTCTCATGAGTATATAGTAGAAATACATTATTCTTAATAATAGACTAGCTTTGCATAGGCAACAAACAACAATATTACATGAATCTATTTTAACAGTGCCTGCTGTTTGTGAAGAAGAACTCTCTTTTGCCTTTGAACTGAAGATATCTAACATTTAAGAGGTACACGTCATTACAAGAGGAACAATAGACAAAACCAGGATCTGCTACTTCAAATCTTTATCACTCTCTGTTGGCTGTCAGTACATGGATGCCGCTAAACTGCTGTATTCAAAGTAGAAAATAAAAATGATATTGCGTTAGTTTTTCTTCTGTAAATATATTAATAAATAATCCCCAAATACTTAATCTCCCCATGCTTTTGGCTCTGAACTCAGCCCACCAAATTATCTGTGCATCCATGAATAATATTAACTTTGTCATGCTGAGCTACTGAAATTAATCAGCACTATTTCTGAATTCCTTTCATTTGACATTACAATCAGCAGATGGGAAACTGAATAATTTCTTTGCTGGCTTCTTGTGCAGCTTGAATTACATGCATACTCATATTACTTTTCTTCTGACTTGCTGTTAAAATTATTCCCTTATGAACTTTGAAGTCATGAACACCTACAGCTTTCATGTTAGGTATGTTAGATTTTTTTTTTCCTGAAATACTTGACATTTATCAAGGATTACCTGCTTTGTCAGGGGGTTGGACTTGATGATCTCTTGAGGTCCCTTCCAACACCTATGATTCTATAATTCTATGATTTTGTAATAAGATTGATAGCAAGCATAGGAATCAAATTATTATTTGCTTGCTTATCCAGATAATTGTTTTATATGTCTGAGTCAGTAAGGCCACATTGATCTCCAAGTATGGAAGCAATCGCTTAGCTTTAGCACTTGAACTGATGTAAAAAAAATTGTAAAAGTCTCCCTCCTCACAAAATAGGGCAGAATACTTGAGGTTAAACAAACCTACCTTTGCTGGATATGTTTCACAGCTACCTGAAAACCAAGTATTCAATGCCCTCTTGTCAAGTAGGTTAAGGAGTCAGTTTCCACACTAAAGCGTGCAAACCAGATGCATGCCCATTTATTATGCATTTAACATGATAGACTTTCCAGCTTCTTCTTGCCAGAAGAAGTTATTACTGCAAGGAGCTATTTTTGTGAAGGTCTGAATAAAACAGAGCTCTGTTACAAGATTCTTTAGTGAAAAGTAAAAAGAAATGCTCCAATTACTTGTTATTAAAAAAATAAATAAAAAATAAAAATAAAAAGCCTACTTCCAGGGAATGGACAGTGCCAAAACAACCAAGTTTTGAAGCACGTGTGCAGTTTGATCAAGAATGTAGACTGAAAATAAGTTCACAGGCAAACTTTTTACACTTCTGTATATTGAGAAGGCTTTTTTTCCCCTATCAAATGTATTTTTCTTTGGTAGTTCTTTTTAACAAAGAAAAATTAAAGGTATCAGCTTCCCGCGGGGGAAAAATGCAGTAAGGGATGTAGAAATGAAAACACAAACCAAACAAAAAAGCCCTGAAGAAAACCGAAAACAAATACCAGCTTAGCAACTGATCCGAACTGAAAATCAAAACACTTATTTCAAGCCCCCAGTCTTTTTTCTTGTTTGAAGGAATATTACCCCTGCCAGAAGTCCCATGAACTGCCGACGGCCAAGAATCCTTGCAGGAACGCGAGCTGAAGTTCTGCAGGAGCTCCACCAGAGGGAGACAGCCGAGCAGGCTGCGGTGCCCCGGGGGTGGGTAACAGCGGCGATGAGAGCAGCGGGGCAGGCGGCCTACACGCAGCTCTTGCTTCGTACGAGGACCACAGAGACGATTTTCAGTTCCTGGAAACAAGAGAAAAAAGAAGCCAGATATTTGGGGGGAAAGAAAAAGCACTAGTCTTAATCTTCAACTTCCATTAGAAATGCTAATGGGAAAAAGAAACATCTTTGCATGTGTGAGATAAATCCAAGCCATCAGGCTTTTCAATATTAAATAACAAGCATAACAAATACATATGGCATTGTTTGTGAAGAAAGACTCACTGTATACCATTAGCCTAGCCTATCTAAAAAGCCTTAGTGAGTTTGTAAGATAGCAAAAAAAAAAAAAACCAACCAAAAAACCAAAAAACTGCTGACATGAATTGACATAACAAATTTACTGTTCTACTAATTTAATATCATCAGCAGAACATAGAACAGCATGTATCATAATGGCATACTTGAGAATTTCAGGCAATTGTGAAGGCTGTCATCTCTGAGCTGGCCTCAGGGAATAGAATTTCCTGAGGAAGGCTGCACGGCAAGGTCACAGTAACAGGAGGATGCTGTGACTGATCACCCTTGATCACTTTTGAATCCACAACTTAGGAATGATAAATTTGTCCAGAAAACTGAGGAAATTATGTCCAGAGAGCCAGAGGCCATCATCCTGAATGAAATGATTGACAATTCAAGGACCATGAATATAGGTCAGCAGTTGCCAGTGTGGACACCAGGTTGTGAGCATCACATACTATGGTGTCCACCTTCCTTGACCAAGCACAACACTCTGAGGCCCACACTGTCAGTGTGGATGCTCAGGGCCAAGAGGGATGTTTTTCAGACCTTGGAGCACCCAGAGAACTCACAGATTTGGGAGCAGGTGTCATAACTATACTACTGTAATGCTAACACAGTTGCATTCTGCTGACCTTGTTGTTGCTATCCACAACCATCATTGTAGTTATCACATACTTATCTTAAATACTGCTAAACTGTAATTTTAATAAATACTTCCACACTTGCATTGTTATACCTGTGTACTACAGTTGTACAAACTCTCACATTGCAGAAGCATCATTATATTGATGTGAAATTTTCAGTTTCTTTCAGTCTCTGAAAGTCATCTTCACAACAAGCTCACACAGAGCAGAACTAGAAGATCTTTAAGAAGGATTTTCTTACAGCACAAGAGCTCTATCTCCACATATAAGAAGTCAGAAGAGGAAGACAAAGCTGAGCTAGAATGGGCTGGTCAAACTGGAGAGCAAGAAGAAAATGCACAGGCAGAGGATGCAGGGACAGCTATCCTGGGAGGAGTACAGGGATGCTGCTAGGCTGTGTAAGGATGGAGTCAGGAAGGCTAAAGCCCATCTGGATCTTGAACTGGTGTGGAGTGCAAAGAATAAGAAATGCTTCTAACCAGAAAAGATAAGTCCAGGAGAGTGTACTCTCCCTTGTGAGCAACACAAGCAGGCTGGTAACAACGGAGAAGAGAAGGACTGAAGTACTCAACTTTTTTGCCACAGTCTTCACTAGCAAATGTTTTTCACACACCCTAGAGCAGACCATTTGGAAGATGGATACTGAGGGAGAAATGTTCTTCCCACTGTAAAAAAAGATGAGGCTCATGATCATAATCACCTGAGGAACCTGAACATCTGTAAGTCTGTGGGTCCTGATGAGATGCATCCCAGAATCCTGAAGGAATTGGCTGTTGTAGTTGTCGAGCCACTTTCAATGATATTTGAGAAATTATGACAGCCAGGTGAAGTCCCTGGTGACTGGAAAAATGGCAGTTATTGGATCTATTTTTACACAGAGTAGAAAGGATGACCCAAGGAAGTATCTACTAACCTGTCAGCCCCACCTCTGTCCCATGGAAGATAATGTAGCAGATCCTCATAGGAACTGTGCTAAAGCACATGAAAGAGAGGGAGGTGACACAGGATGGCCAGCAGGGCCTCACCAAGGACAGGTCCTGCACAACCAACCTGGAGGCCTCCTAAGATAGCTGAACTGCATTAGTGGACAAGGTAAGAACCACTGATGTCATCTATCTAAACTTCAGCTAGGCCTTTGACACAGTCTCCCATAACTTCCTTCTCTCCAAATTGGAAAGACATGGATGTGACTGGTGTACTGTTTGGTGTATGAGGAATGGGTTGCATGATCATACTCAGATAGCAGTGGTCAATGGCTCAATGTCTGAATGGGTATCAGTGACAAGTGATATCTCACAGAGATCAGTACTGGGGCAAATGGTCTTAGATATTTCCATAAGTGGCATATTTAGTGGCATTGAGTATACCCTCAGCAAGTTTGCAGACTGCACCTAAACATGTGGTGCAATCAACATGCCTCAGGGATGGGATACCATCCAGTGAGACCTAGACAAGTGGAGTAGTGGGACCAGGAGAATCTGATGAGGCTCAACAAATCCAAATGCAAGGTCTTGTACCTGGGTTGTGGTAACCCCTACTATGAATACAAGCCAGGGGATGAAAGGGTAGAGTGCAGTCCTGCTGAAATGGACTTGGAGGTACAGGTGGATGCAAGCTGGGCATGAGCCAGCAGTGTGCCCTGGCATCTCAGAAAGCCAACTGTATCCTGGGTGGGATCAAAAGGTGTGTGGTCAGCACTTCAAGGGAGGTGAGATGATCCTGCCCCTCTATTCTAAGCTGGTGAGACCTCACTAGACCACTGCATCCAGATGTGGAGTCCTCAGTACAGGAGAAACGTGGACCTGTTGGAGCATGTCCAGAGGAGGGCCACAAAAATGATCCCAGGGATGGAATATCTCTCCTACGAGGACAGGCTGAGAGAGCTGGGGCAATGTAGCCTGGAGAAAGCTACTAGGTGACCTGAGAGTGGCCTGTCAGTATCTAGAGGGGAAATTTTCAGGGCCAGGTGAATGGGTCTGTGAGCACCTGTTTATTCCAGGGGAGTTGGACTTGATGGCCTTTAAAGGTCTCTTCCAACGGTAAGGATTCCATGGTTCTATGATCCTATTTTCAAATTCATTTACCAAAACAGAAGGCATGGCTGCATATTCTTTGCTGCTCGGAGTCCTTGTTTAGCCAGTGTATCAAGATGCACACAGTGATGTGCCATCACTTGAGTCAGCACTGCCTTCCCCACACTTTGCTTTCAGTCGACACAGCATAAACAGCGCACTGACCGTGAGTGTCCCAGGGCTGCTCCACGGTGATGATCCTCTGCCTTTAAATCTCGAGGAGGAGGGCAGGCGTGCCTGCTACGTCTCTTCGGGGCCGCGGAAAGCTAAGGAAAGTATTTCCAAAACTAAGTCTTCGCAAAGTGACTGGCGCCCTCTTGTGTTCATGGTACGCAGATGCCTGAGAACACTTGGGCATGGTACTGTTTATTATACATTTGTCTACTTATTTATTCTGGGGCCTAAACAAGGTCCCCACACATGGCCTGCACCAGCAGCTCAGTAAAAGACCCTAAGCTCCTTAGAGATCCTCATCCAGCTGTATACCTACTGCTTTGGAGTAGTTAACAGCACACTTATCACGGCCGGGTTCTTGTGGCCAGGGGTGCTCTGTTCCCTTTTGCACCCTTACCTCCAGCCCATCCCTGTGCTGATCTATGCAAGGCCAGGACACCACGGCTGTGAGTATTGCCTGATATCTGCAATCCCCTCTGAAACATCACTGTCAGCCACTCTCCATTACTGATGTGAAAGATGACTGTGAACATTGCTGTGTTGGCTCATTCTTGGTCTATGGATCATAAAGTAATAGAAAAAAGAGAATGAATGCAGTTGTTGTCATGCAAAGTGGCCTCAGATATGTCTCCTGAGGGGACCCAGGCTAAATACACAGAAGCAGAACCTTAAAGAAGCAGAGTTGAGGAGTAATAGGGTGCTATTCAGTATCTTTATTACCACTATGTTGGCATCTTGTGACAAGTATTTTTGTTTCCAGTACCATTCAGATTTATCTTCTGCTGGTTAAAGTGTTACCAAAGATCTCACTTGGCATGACTGAGTTCCTGAACTGGTTTGCTTGATTGTTATGTCCCAACATTATTTCTGATGAAGAACACTTGTGATGATAGTAGCCTTGGATTTTTTTTATTTTTTTCAAAATAGTTTTAGCAGATTTTCCTATTTAATCTTCAAAGGTGTGCAAAGACAAGGCAACCATAGGTTATTTCAGGTCAGTTTCATGCTCAAAAATGGAGTTTTGTCCTGTATCTCTCACTCCTCTTTCTGCTTGACCGACTGTCAGCCTCCAGACCTGGAGTCTCTGTGGAGATCTTATCAGTGTCTTCAAATACCTGAGGGAAGCATCCAATGAAGATGGGACCAGACTCCTTCTAGTGGTGCCAGTGCCAGGGCAAGAGGTAGTGGACACAAACTGGAACAGAGGAGATACCCCTGAACATCAGGAAACAGTTCTGTGCTGTGCAGATGATGGAGCATTGGAACAGGTTGACAAGGGAGATTGCAGTATCTTGCTTGGGGACACTCTAAATCCGCCCAGAGATGATCCTGGTTAACCTTCTGTAGGTGTCCCTGCTTCAGAAGGAGTTTGGACCTCATGACCTTAACCATTCTGTTATTCTGTGACATTTAACAAAGCTTTGAGATATCCTTCCGTCCTGGTGGGTTTTCTTTTCTATGTTCACTGCCACTCCATCTTCCTGTACATAGTATTTAATTGCTAGTCTTTTTGTCTACTCATATTAAACTTGTTTACTTGTGCTGTGCAGTGTTTTCTCAAAGACATGTCAATTCCAACCAGCACGTTTAACTTCTTCCATTCTCTAGATCCCACATTTTCACCACATTACCGTCTCAGATTTTGGCAAGAAAGGCCCTATATCAATCCTTTCCATCCCTTTTTGCTTCTGAATGGACCCCCTTTCTGTTCAGCTTAACTCTCTCTATGTATCACCTGTCTGCACCTCTCTTCCTCTTTCCCACTGAATATCAGTGACTTCCTGTCATTGCCAGGGTTCTTCATGTTCCAGTCCCTGCCTTTTCTTTCTCTTTCTGTATGGGTTGGATAACTGATGCTGCAGACTAATTCAGAGAGGCAGAGTTTGCTCCATTGCTGTTTTGTTTTCAAATTAGAATTGACAGAGTTTCTCACTGACTTCACACTCAGAAGGGAACTTTGAGCTGTTCAGCACACTTTATCAGTGAAAAGCTCTATCATCTGTCCCACACTAGTGGCACTATGGCTGCTTCTTTGCAATTGCTGCTCTGAAGGCTCAGGAAGTGGCTCTCCTTGCATTCCTTGTTAGCACAGATCTCACAGGACTAAGCCTTTTTAGTCTCCTTTATCTTTTTGTTACAAATAACAAGTTTGAGAATGGAAGGATCTCAGATCTCCTGCAGTTTCAGCTACTGTTTACTATGGAAATTAAAAAAAAAAACAAGCAACTGCACTTCTGGTTGAGAATTACTATCTTTTGACTTCAGGTTTGCACTGAGGTATAACTTACATCACTGAACTTAAGTCCTAAGACATTTTTCACTTACTTAAAGCGAAAAATAATTTCAAAATATTTCAGCAACGTGTCTGTAATCTTTAGAACTGCTAGTGAAACTTGTTCACATGGAGTAGTCACTACAAAGTCATTATTTAAAGGGGGTGTAGGGATCAGTGCAAATTAAACAAAGATAATATTTAAAAGGAACAACTTTTGCCAACAACTGAAAAAAAGGCTTTTCTTCTTCTGGCTGTTTTTACTTAGTTTTGTTTTAATAAAAACCTTAATGTTCTCTTTGTTTATCTCTTTGTGGTGAAAAAGTTGTAAAGGTCCCATGTGACATAAAGCAGGAGGAGGACTGGAAATGAAAAGACTGTTTCTGACCTGTATGAATTTAGGGAAGTCATTTTGCAAGGGACTATATTCTACAGAGGATAAATGGCTGCAGGAGTACCAGCTAGTATTGCTGTTTCTGACAAGTCAGAACCTCCAAGAAGGCATGATTAAAAAGGCAACTGTGCTGTTACATTCATAACTGATCTATGATTTCATTTCACAGTCATGAGGGTCAATCAGATAACTGGCAGAGGGGTAAAGAAAATAAGTGAGAACAAGGCCTTCAGATCCTTGTAGAACTTCATGTTGGTGTTTCCATCTCCCCTCATGCAATACCTCACTCTCCTATGCGATCTCTGTTCTCCTCCATAATACATATCAAATATATAACCGCTGTTGTTATCATCTTTTGTCAGTGATGATGTAATATATGTTTCTGTTGTCATTTTTATTTGTTGGTTCAATCTTATGAAATACTCCCATAGCAGTGAAGCCAGCAGTTTTTCATGGGTTTTTATAAAACCGAAGACATGAAGGCAATGTTCAGGGTATCACCAAGGAGCATGGTACCAGTCGGAAGCAAAATAAATATAAATGAATTACTAACCAGGTTTTTAATGGTACGTTAAACACAATTTGTGCCTGTATGGTCAGTTTCTAAAATCTCACAGTGTACAAGGGGCAACCACTAATTAGGTCAAAGAACCATGAAGACAAAGTACTAAGGCAATGAGAAGGTATCTGAGAAAGCTTAGACACTGGGTAGTCTCATTGCAACCTGTTAATGAGTTTTCATTTACTGTCTGAGAGACAGGTTGGCAGGAATCAGCAGACAAAAAAGTGGTTAGCCTTTGAGCACGTCAAATATTTATGCAATAAAAATTCAATTGCAGTTTTAATGTGAGAGTGAGTGATACTTTTTAATCTCTCCTCAGTAATGTTATAAAAGGTTTTTCATATAAAATCCATCATAATTATTTATTTTCTGTAATAAATAGTAATATTAATAACAATAATAAAACCAATATCAATCTACAAGTCATAAAAACTGCCACATAAGACAGAAAAGTGGTGAATTAAATCCAGGAACCCTCTATTGTTTATGTAAGAAATTTATCTGTTTCTAAGTGAAAAAGAAAGCTTGAGAGGTGGTCCATAAAAGCTGTTCTAAAAATTGGATTATGGTGTTTTCACAAGAATGCTAGGATTACCCTTACAATTATCTGAACATTGAAGCTTGTTTTGTTACCTTGAATACTTTAAAAGGAGTCTTGATGTTAGTTCTTATTCTACGGACATCAGCTACATGGAAATCAGTATTTTATGTGTAAATTCAGAACAATGTTGGAAGCTAATTTGGATGTTTCACTTTTTCCCAAGACTAATTCTACACTTGCAACTGAAAAATAATGTATTGAGTATTTTTTGACCTGTCATCTAATAGTTCTGTGATGGAGCAGAAAGGACCTCTTTTCACACAGGAGCGAAGTATGAAATCATATCTGGTTCTTGCCATGGTTGCAGGAATTATTTACATCAGGAAGGAGAAAGTGTAAGCTGAGATCTTGCTGCTTTTTAATGTATAGTTTTGCATGTAGAAAATAGGAGGAGAAGGAATTAAAAAGTAGTGCAAAAATATAGAAATCTTTCTGTGAAATAGAATATGTGCTTCTGTTCTTTAATGAACAGAGGCAGAAATAAGGATATACTTGTGTACCTTGCCACATTTTATCTATGTATCAAATTATTCCAGTGATAGCTCTCAAATGCACAATTTGAAACACTCCCAATTTAAATAAATTTCAGAATTAAAGCCTTTCCAGGTTTTAGTCCTTCTTTTTTCTTTCTTTCTTTCTTTTTTTTTTAATTGTTAAGTAAGAGATGTTATCAGCACCTTAACTGAAAATATAAAAAAAAAAAAAAATAGCAATAAAAAGAAGGAACATCCTCTATTCTCCTGGAAATTTCCATGATTTCTTAGAGAATATTATAACACTGAACGATTAAGTGCCTAAGACATTGATTTGGAATTCATCATTTATTTATCAAATCACACTTTTGTAGAGGTTTTCACAGGTTTATAGGGGAAAAGAAATAGGTCTTTTATTACTCATTCCAAACTATCTCTGTAACAGAATTGCTATTTAATTAACTCCTCTGTTTAAGTTTCTCTCATTATGAGATCTGAATCACACTACGTGACCTGTATAAACGTAAAAATATTAAGGGCAAGGGAAATTAGTCCAATAGGTACCTGGGTTGCCGATTTTCTGTTTTAATAATAATCACAGCATTGTACTGCTGAACTCCTGCTGTCTTTGTCTTGAGCCTGGCTTAGCAGTTTTCTCGTGCTTTAGATGTACTGGTAACCCTGAAGATGAAAGGATTATGTCACAAAAAAAAAAAAAAAAAAAAAAAAAAAAAAAAAAAAAAAGTGGTGAAGAGGGGAGCATTTTTGAGCTGTAAAACACAGAATAAAATAAAATAGTCACATGCTAAGAGCCCTTACTGTGGTTACAGTCATAATAAGATGAAGATGGGTTTTGCTTTTCATTAGCAGAGCTACTGTGGCATTGTTAATCTCATGATAATATTGATCACAGTCGCATTGCTTTATCTTTTCCATTAAGGGTTGATACACAAAAGTTCTTTGAATATCATCATCAAGCAATTAATAACCTGGGAATTAAATGAGATAAATAATAAATTCCATGATTCTATGAAATATTTCTATGCTGAAAATTCAGAAAATTGCATAGGACTGTGAGTCTGAAGATTGCTTAGAGCCATAAAGCTGAGACACTGATGATAAATATTAATAACAAGAAGCAATTTTAAAAGTCTCCTGATTCTTTATCATCCCAATAGATTTCGCTTTGTTCGTGATGAGGATTACTTTACAAAACACTTTCGGTGCATGTACTTTTCATATAAATCCAATTGACAAAATACAGGGGAAGGAAGAAATTGTTACTGAATAAGTCATAGTTGGAAATAAATAGTTTTTCTTTCTTGAAGAGACTGAAAATGTAACTTCTACATTGTTCTTTTACTGACATAATTTATTAAAATTACTAGAATGTACACCATTGTGAGGTTAGAGTTAATGGAATTTCATCTAGGATTTACAAGTATTACTGGAATTTTAAACACTGAGACTAGGATATCCTCCGAAAAGAAGACCAAGGAGATATTTCATTTACATAATGTCCACTGTTTTCCACAAGTACTTGGAAATAAGTTATCAACATCAGAAAGAAAAAAAAAAAAAACAACAAAAACACCCCCAAACAAACAAACAAGCAAACCCAACGTTGTCAAACTTACTTTGATTTAAAAAATAATTTTCGTACTCAAATAAAAATGCATCTGCAAACAGGCAAATCAAGTGATTCTCCATTCATACTAACACAGAAAATGAGTTTGTTCATAAGCTGAGTTTCTTGTCAGTGTCATTGCTGCCAGCTGCTGGCAGAACGATACCTCAGATTCTCTTACAAGTTTGGTCCTGTATGGGTAATTCTTCTAACCGCCTTTGAGCCACTCTCATTCAACATTTATTAGGGGCAGCTTTAAGGGTAGATAAACAAATTATGTTGACAAAAAAGCAAATCCTTGAACATCATTTACATGTTTCAAACAAAGTTTCTTGTTGGAATGGTTTAGTTAATACATACAGTATTTTGTAGAGAGATTTTAATTTCCAATAAGGTGAACAATATCTCCTATCACCCTGAAAATAGGTTGTTTCTGATCTGTGTTATGTGAGCAGTAAGATTTGCTGTTCACCATCCACACTGGTTGCATGGTTTTTGCATTTTTCCAGGAAAATTTTGGTTTGAAAATATATTGGGGAGGGGGTGGTGGTGGTGAGAAGTCTAATATTCAATTCTAGACAAAACTAATAATAAAATGGACAAGAAATTATGGAATTTTAGTACCTAGTTCTTACCAGCTGCATCATGCCCTTGACACTGTGTCTCTCTGTGGAGTGAGCAATAGCAAGGCAGAGAACAGGGATTGAGATGGCCCAGTTCTGGCTAGCACTTGGGTAGAACTGCAGCCTCACTTCTACAGCTGTGCTCAGCGGTGTTCATTCTACTGCCCCTGAACAGCATCCAGTGGTGCCATGCCATGTGTCTACCATGATGTAAAGGTTCCCTTCAGACAGAATTTGAAGCTCTGGGAGAACACTACCCAGAGCACTCAACATGAGGATGTAATGGAAACATTACCCCCAGCTTTCTCTACAGAGCCATTTCTGTAGCACCACAACACTCAAGACTCAGGACCACGTTAATGCTGCTGTAGGATACATTAAACTCATACAGTACCATTTTCCCTGAGTGGGTGTATTCAGTTTATTTAATGAAGCTTGTGAGTGACTGCCCTTCCCATCTAGCTAGTCTGTGACTCAAGGGTAGCAAAGCTTAAGAGCATGTTAGTCATCTGCCCAGAAGTGAAATATTTCATGAGCTAAAAAGACAGAAAATTCCATATGTGTGTGTTCTTTAATACTGCTCTGCTAATGAAAGTTATTTTCTCGTACTAGTGAGATTAATATAAAACATCATAGCAACTGATGAGTATACATCAGTAATTTGGTTTAAAGATGTTGCAGGTAGCATTTGTATGAGGTGTAATATCATTTATAACATGCCAAGGATTTTTCATTTTGTTTCAGGTGCTTTCCTTGTATTTTGAAATCATTCCTGCCAGCTAGTACGAAATTGTTAGCATAAAGGTCATGAATATCTGTACACTTTTCTATTTCTGCTGTACAGCATGCCTTGACTGATGAAGAAAGAAAGTGATGGTTCATACAAAGAATATCCCAAAACATCTGTAGACAGGTTTTTTACATCCTTTAAAAAACATCATGCAAGCCAGGTGTGTGTACAAGTGTGGGGGAAGCAGGGCAGGACACCATGATTCAGAGGACTGGCAGTGGAATAAAGAACCCATGGAAAATAGGTTTTGCTTGCAGGCGTAAGGATGAGTGATGGCATGGCTGAACCACCTCCTCACCCCACAAGCCCTGGCTGGCACTCCCACAGCCCTGCAGTGTGCCCTGTGCAGATGCCAGCACTGCAGTCACCCCCAGCATGGCAGCAGTCAGCCCTGCCTGGAGATCCTGATCCCAATGCATGATTACCGACATCAGAGAAATATTGGAATGGTTTCAGACAGGACTGACATTGCCTTGTGCCTCTCCTACTCCTGTTTGTTAACAGAGCATTGCTTATCAGTTATGAATTTCTACTTACATAGAATAATTTAACTTCATGCTATTGAGTCTTTAGCAAGTCTTAGAGTACAGGGCTATCAGCATATTTCTTTGGACATTTAGGAGTTATTTTCTTGATGTTCCCTGAAACAAAACTATGGTTCCTGAAATTTAGACTTTGCATGTTGAAACGTTCCACAGTATCCAAACTGATTTACATTTTTAGGACTAATTCACCTGAAACCTTTTATTTTAATCAGGTGTGTAAGATGGTGGTTCACAGTGTTTTCTCAGACTTGTATTTTTTTTAAATTTGTATTGTGTTATTGTTATTCCATTAAGGCACGATCACAGACCAAGTGTCCTCTTCTCTTTCTAAAAATATTTGTTCAAATAGGAAAAAAGTTGTTCTGGTGGTGGTGAAGCACTCAGAGAGGCTTTCCCAGCCACTGCACCATCACCTACTATGGGTGCTCTTAATAGTAACTTAAGCAAACAGGATCTTGTGTGGACTTTTTGTCTTCACATTTCTGCCACAGCAATCTTAAAGCCTCTTCTTCCTTGAGGAGATGCTGGAGGTCATCTCAGTCACAGCAGCATGACGCGGACTCAGCATGCTAATTTGCTTATCTTTTAAACTAGAAATCTGTGTGCCAGCAATTAATCTGAGAAGAGTCCAGTAAAGTAAATGTGAATCATGTCAACAGCTTCAGTTAATTTAGGTTTGGGACTTGAATGAATAAAAATTGTATACAGCTATGCTAGCTTCTAAAGGAAAGAAATGGAATTTCTAAACATGGAAAGACTTCTGCACTTGCTGAATCAGAAAAGAATAGATAGGCAATCTCATATGTTTGCAATCCCCAGTTTTATTTGACATGACAACTTAAGGTTTGATCAAAAGATTGACCAACGTAAGTCATATTCCAATTGTCTAGTGAAGTCTGTCTACATTGTTCTGTTACTGTGCCGTCTAATTTTCAGGGTGGAAATCTCTCCAAATCCAGTGCTTTGAAAATCACAATTAATGGTACATCAGTCACATTGGGTGGCAGCTCAAATTGTTCTGATTATGTAACACACGTACCTTTATAGGAAGATTTTAGGTCTCAGGGACTCAAAGCCCTTAGCACATGCGTATCTTTAAGCATGTGAGTGGTCCCCTGGGAGCACACATAATAACTCTCGTGTAAAATGTGTGGCTGGATGCAAGACCAAGGATTACGTGTGTAAGAAAGAAAAGAGAGGAAATTCCACAACAATGACTGGAGCAGACAGAAGAAGGGTAGAGGTGCCAAGGCAGCAGCCACTTCCTGAACCATGGCCCTAAGCAATACCACTGAAAGTCAGCACATTTATTCTCAAGTCCATCATGTATAAGATCAAGGGCTGGAAAAAACCACCTCCAGGAAGACTGAGGTGAGGTTGCACCATCACATAAAGCTCTAACTACCTTCACACCCCCCAGAATAATGCAATACTTGGGTGCATTAAAGGTTTCAAAATCAGCCAACGTCTTTCTTTGCTAAAAATTCCAGTGCCAGAAGCCATATGATTGGCTCAAAGCAAAAAGCATTTCAAGTGAATCACTCATCCAGACAAGCCCAGACAGGATGCAGTTAAGCATAAATTGGCCATCATAACAGTTATCTCTCTTCAGGAACTCCAGAGTCAACAAAATCCCTGGCAAACACAGACCAATCTCACTTGCTGGGCCCAGGCCTGCACTCTTTCCAATGGTAAAATTCCCACAGGTAGCAGTGGAAATTTTATCCTAAGATCCTGTGCAGCTCTCTGTCTTTGAAGTGAAGGTCAGAACTTAGTTTTCTACAGGGAACAAATAGCTACAAACATTTTCATATTGCTCTGCATTGCATCCTAACTAGAGAGCCTCCTTTTGGAGCATCTGGGAAAGAGAGGGCAAAGGTTTGGGAAAAATTTGCTCTCTCCCCCACCCAAAACAGTTTACGCATAGCTTATCTACTTTCCCTTCTAGCCACACCTCTGCAACCACAGCCAAAGCACTCAAAGATTTTTTTCTGCATGTTATTAAGGTATCATGGCTGTTAAATGCAAAAGATTTGGTTTTTGACATACCTACATGATAAGTAGGTAATTTACAGAAATATAACAGAAAAAATTATGTCTTAGACTGGAGAGATGAGCTGACAGTTCTGCGTATGATGTGTGAATGAGCCTGCCAATATACAGCGAGGCAGAGCTGGCAGACAGCTTGGGACAGTGCTCATGAGGTGAGCATAAGCAATTTAGGTTTATGGGAATTTATCAGATGGCCATCCCTCTGCAGCCATTAACCACAGCTCTAGAGCTCTATCACTTTCTCCAACCAGTCAGTCTCTCCCACGGAGCACAGCCAGAGTCTCCCTTAAAATGGAAGATAGCTGATTAGTGAAATGGTTGAAGGAGCAGTTGTAGAAATACAGCTGGTAACTGTGATGGGGAAATATCCAAAGCAATTTGAAACAGGACTGAGCAGGAAGACTTTTATCTTTCTACGCGTTTTCCCATAGTGCATGCTGCCATATTTCTAGTACGAGATCCATTCCAGAATGCTGTGTAGCCCCCACCTGCAGGATTGTTGTAATAATTAAATATATATGTAGGTTGCTCTGAAAGTAATGCCTCCTGTTTTTTTACATGGAAATTACAACAAAGAGCACAATAACACTGTTTGATAGAGTGAACTCTTAGCTACAAAGCACTAGTTTTCAATGCAGCCACCATGCATTTTTGTCAGCAATAAACGAAAGCCTTCATGTTGAGCTCATAAAAGTCTGCACCAGAGGAAGTGATCCAACTGTTGCTGATGCCACTGAGAAATGTACCACCCACCAGCTCACTGTGCTCACATCTATGTTTTGGATTCCATATATGACTCAGCATTGGTGAATGTCAATAGGTGCAATTTTTTCTGCATTGAGGATAGTCATTTTGTCAGGCTGCCATCTCACTGTCATCTGTCACAAGGCAACATGGTAATGGCATATTGGTGGGAAGATTCAATTTCTATCGCCATACTACCAACATCTGCCTCTGATGCCATTGTTTTCCTGTGGTCAGATGATGATTATGTCTCTCTGGTTTCAGAGATCAGACAGTATACTAGCTTTTGTAGAGCTGCCTTAATTAGAAACACAGGCTGATATTATGAACTATTTTCTGTTTACTGGACATCAATTTAATGGATATATACAAAGTTGATTTAGCCAACATCTAAAGGAAATGAAAAACAGTGGTAAACTTGATTGAAAAGTAGCTCACAGCTTCTTCTTTTGCTGGACTGATGGACCAGCAATTCCCCCATCCATGCATTGTCACAATTATTATCAGTTAAAACCCTAAATCCACATAACATAGTCCTGCATCAGCTCTTCTGTCACTGTAACTCTATGCTGCTTTTAATTGTTCTTTCCACTCAGTCTAACAGATAAAATGCCAAGCACAGCTATTGGCCAAAACCAAGTCTCCAGCTATCTCTGGCTCACCCTTCAGATGGTTGGCAGGCACTTCCGACTGTTACTCTAGAGTATCAGTTCCATCCCTACAACTGTCTTTTCTTCCATTGAACCTGGCAAAACATCACTGGATTTAACACTAGAAGTATAAACATTCAAAACAGGTTTGGGCAGCTACCTTTTATACACCAAGATGAAAAGAAAAGTAATCAGAAATTTGATATAATTACAGGGTAATGAAACCATAAACATCATTAACACATTAATTAATATTTGGCTTTCACATTTGGGTGCACTAATCTACCAGTGTTTCCAATAGTTTCCATTTTAGGTTAGGCAAAAGTAATGTTTTTTGGCTGATATCTATCAGTATGTACTTTTTCATCCATGGCACAGAACAAAAGATGTCAGAAATATTATCAGGAGAAGCTCATCTCCCCACAGCAAAATCGAAAAGAGAACAACTTCCACTTTATAATAAGGATCTAATTTACCTAGGTGTGAAAAAGTCTCTACTGGAGGAACAATGTTTATGTAAAAGTAGAGAGGGCAAAATGTTATTGCTGTCAAGGAACATTCCCTTAACATCCAGCTTTCTGACTCCCTCCTAAACATTGGGATGTTCTGAGACTGATGGATAACACACTGCTTCAGAACAGGCCCACGTGAGCAGCTTTCTCACAACCAGAACTTTCCTGTACTGGAAGGGGGAGATTCAGGTTTGGTTCCAGGGAGGGACTGGAGGTGAGTACAAGAGGGATACTGCAGGCTGGTGTGTGATTTGGAGCCACATTGGATACCATTTACCCAATTCACAGCTGAATCTGACCTTAATGTTGGTATGAACTGTTCTTCCAGTTGCTGGTTTGAAAGTGAGGAAACACAACCCTCTAAAAACAACAATTTTTATACCCATAATGAGCCTGTTAATCTTGCTCTGATTTGCTTAATTTAGGCTACGGCTACAAGAAGAAGACATGTTGGGAACTGGACACTGTACTGTTCTTCATTTGCATTTTTTCCTTTTTTTTTTTTTTTTTTTGTACTTGAAAACTTACAAGAATAAATATTTTTGGGTGAAAAAAGAAATATTAGTAGCATTTAAAAGACTGATCTTGGATGTCAAATATGGAATCTGTGTGTCTCTTTCTTGTCACAACAAATGCAAAGCTGCCACAAAGCATTCCATCTCTGTTATAAAGTGAGAGTTTCTGAATGAGAAAATTGCCAGACTGAAAGCTATTTATGCCACCTACAAAACACTGAGATGTTCCAAGTATGCTCCATTTCAGTTAGCAACACCAACACTTCTGCAGTTAACTCACTGCTCTGCTGACAACTGAAAAGTCTGCTAAAGTTTTGCAGGAAGAGGGAAACCAACCCAAACCAAAGTGAAAACTTGAGAAAACAGATCAAAAAACACCAAACAAACAGACATACACAACACACTCCTGCAAAACAATATTAAAAATGATTGCTTATGTTCACAGTAAGGTAGGGGATTCTGCATATGCATAATTCTGAATCCCTGCTGGTAGAGTATAAGCCTCTGAATGATAGAAAATAAGATAAAACTCAGTTAAAACATGGTAATATTGGGGGTTCACCCTGTGAGAGCCTATATTTCATTTTGTCCATGTAGAATGGAAAGAATCTTCCCTGATCTGGATCTGCTGTGTCCTACACAATCTTTCATTGCTTTTCTGCATCCATTTCTGCTGTGCAAGTTGAGAAAAAAGCACCATATTTTTTTCAGATTATCAAATTCCCCTTCACAGATTATCACTTTAAAAAGTTATTTTGTTTTGTTTTGTTTTGTTTTGTTTTTTTTAAATAAAAGGTCTAATCAGAGGTCACATCTCAAATCCTTTCAATGCAACAGTGATATAATCACAAATCATTTTACCCTGGCTTTGCTTTGGAGAGGATACAGAACTTGCTTAATTTTCTAACAACACTATATTTTTGGCTTTGAGTCATAATTGAGAAAAGTATGAAGTAATGGAAAAAGAAAACACAAAAGGGATGAAAAATTGTGTTTTCCTAGGCAATCATTATAGTATTCTGTTTTCAGATTATTTTTATAATATACATATAATAAATATAGTACACATATTATTTCATTATTGTATTTCAGATTGTCTACTTCCAAGTGTTACTACTGTGCTCTTTGTTAAAATGAGTTGTTTTAAAAGAATGGTTACAGCTGGTAAAGATCATAATACTTCTGTTAGATCCCACCCCAGGAAAAAAAAAAAAAAGGAAAAGAAAAATTACACAAGCTCTAATAACATTTCAGTAGAAATCTCCCTGTATAAATACACATACAATTAGATATATACATTTATGTATACATTTATATATGTCATATCCTTACCTGTGGTGAAAATGTTGCAGTCATATAAGAGTGAAATGGAATGAAGCCCTTACTCATAATGAGAATCGGATCATAATAGGAAAGGAGGTGAAATCTGGAAGCCAGTTCCTACTTGAAAACCACGGCTATAAGGAAGGTTGCAAGATTCTTTGTGAATCAGCCAAACTTCTGATCTCTGGGGATAATTAACTGCCTCAAAACAAATACATCTGGAAATTTTCTGTTGAATTTCTGTTCAGCAACAGTAAGAAAATAGAAGCTGCGTAAGTGATAAAGTTCAGGAGCTTCTGGTTGATGGCTGCTGTAAATGGTTTCAGAATTCTTCAGTAGAAAAAAGGGACTACTGAAAGAAAGTAAAGAAAATGAAAGATTTAGTGGTCGCATTTTGGTCTACTCAAGTAAAGAAAAAGTAATTGCACAATTTCTGCAAGGTTGCATGACATTAAGAAAAGAAAGATAAGAGGAAAGTGGTGCAAATTAAATTGTTTACAGGCCTTTTTCTTATCAGTCTTAATGACCAGATGGAGTGCAGGCTTCCTGCAGTACACGGATAGCCTGGATGTTTCTTCATGACCTGACATACAATAGGAAGTATAAATTGAAGCTGAGGCGCTGTATCTTACACAAATACTGCAAAAATAAAAGCTTTGTACAGTTCTCCTATGGAAGTTTGGTGTTCTTGCTCACCCTGTGCTTTGAAAATACAGTTTAAATGATGATGACAATGACATTTATATGAAAAAACTCAAGGGTATATGGTCTGAATGAGGCCTTGAATTGCCTCTACAGTAACATTTGTTTAGCTTTACCTTCTTTAGAATATACAATATTTGCTTTAATTATCTCATAAAAATGTGAATTCTTAGCAGTGAATTCTATATTTTAACATATCACTAACACAAATTTTAGGCCAGGAAGAAAGTAACCCTTTTATTGTGGGCTATTTAGCTACTTCAAACTTAGTGTAAGTTAAACTTAATGTAAATGCACCATCCCAATGACATCCCAATGATGTATTTTCCTGTAACTCTAAATACCTGCAGAACTGGACTATTCTGTTTGCTAACTTCAGTTTACAATATGGATATTCAGAGACTACTCTCATATTTCTGCACCTTCATGGGGACAGAAATTTGAGGTTCAGATGTTCTTTAGGAGTGGGAGGATTAAGATTCATGATATAGCACCTCCACATCAGGTTGGAAGGAGGTTAAGGTGGCACAAAGCACTGCAGTGTGAAAAGAGATTTCAACAGAGACAAGATGGAAGCTAGTACTATGGGTCCAATGCACTGAAAAAAATGTTGAAATTCAGTCCAAAAAAGCAAACGTAAGAAAACATGCTGAGCTTGCAGAGAGCTTAAAATCTCTTTGGGACTTTTCCCTAATGTAGCTGGAAACCTGACCCTCCTATTGGAGATAATCAGGCTGACACAGAGTGGTCATGAGGAGATCAGGTAGGATGGGGAGGGCTTCCATGGAAACCTGGGAAGTCACATCTCCTCTGGCCTTCCTATGGGCAGTGCCATCTCCTGAATCTGTCCTCCTCTTGAGTCACAATCCAGTCCATTTTTTGTCCACAGGAATGATACCCTTTTAGAAATTATTTAGATATTCAGGTCTTCCTCAGGTCATGCAGTTGCTTGCTGTCTTCTGACAAAGTACCTTGTTTTACAGCTAAGGTCCGTTGATACTTTGTCCATACTTTGGGCCTAACATTTAGATTGCTAGCCTGTTAACAAGGGTATAGGCTTCCAGCCTTGTGAAGTTGAATGTTCAGATGCAAAACAGCTTTTCCAGTCAGTATCTCTGACTGCAGCTTTTCACACTGAACATGCAGAGACCCAGACCGATCCAAATGTAAGTCAACTCAGGAAACAACATATTCATATTGACACATGAACTCTCTGAGGAGAGTCATCTGTTGGTCTGAGATCCCTCTTAGAATGACTGCACAGACTGTGAGAACTATTATGTACCTACTCTTTGCTGATACAGATATGAATAGTAATGATAGCAAGGGGTCTAGAAATAGACAATCATTTCACTTCTTAGAGTCCATTTAGTCTTCATCAATATGGTTTATTAATATGATTTACTTTCCTTCCCTTGAAAGTTTTCTTTGGTGAGAGACAACTTGCTGTCACTCAAGTGGCAGGGAACAGTAGACGTGTTCTATTGGGTCTCCCCTAAGTTTCCCTTAATGTTGCCTACATTCTGCTACCTCATATATCCTCCACTTTTTTTTTTTTTTTTTTTTTTTTCCTGTTGTGACAGCCAACTGCTGCCGCATGATGGTAGGGAGCTGAGTCTAAATATGCTTTGTATTAATTTTTGTCTCTCTCATCTGATTAGCAGATGTTCTGGGTAGAAAAGGATAAATAAATTTTGCCCATGCTGGAATTTTCAGAAGAGTATTTACTGAATGTAATGACTTTGATTAATTTCTATCATACTGAAGAGCATACTACGTCTTTACATCCAAGGGCATGACAAATGTTGCTTTTTTGATAATCTGCTTTTGGAAAGAAATACATGTGAAAAAATATACATCTATGCCGAAATACAGAAGGAAGAATCACGGTTCAAGATATAGAACACCATGATATGTATTATGTCCCAGTTTCAGCCCGGACATAATTTTGTTCCTTGTAGCTGGTATGGTGCTGTATTTTGGATTTACAGTGATAACAATATTGATAACATGCTGATGTTTTGGTTGTTGCTAAGAAGTGTTGCACAGATCCAAGGACATTAGACTTGTTCAGCTTCTCAGACTTCCCTGTCAGTGAGAGGGCTGGCAGGACACGGAGCAGGGAGGAGACAGAACGGGGACAGCTGACCTACACTGTTCAAAGAAATATTCCATACCACATGGCACCATGCTCAGCAAAACTACAGGACAAGCTTGGTCAGCTGATAGTGAGAAATTGCAATAAACAATATATATATATGATAAACAGGCCTGTTTTATCATATGATGCTTGGTGTTCAGTTTTTATCTGTGTGCTCCCCCCACCTCTATCAGCTTTCTTATTAAAATATCATTATCTCAATTCATGAGATCTTGCATTTAAAAAAAAAATAATGTCTCTCTCCTCCAACTGCAGTGGCGGTGAGTGAACAGCTATGTGAAGCTTAGCTGCTTGCTAGGTTAAGCCACAGCATGCATCCATCGTTCTTTAGGTGCTCCCGTGTAACTGAAGCTAGATCTCACATAGAGAGATGAATTAGAGCAAATGAGGAACTGGGGAATTTTGCAGTATTTCATAGGGTGATAATGTCAGCGACTCATTATGTTATCAAGAATACCTACCTACTCTTTCTGAGCTATCAGTACCAAGGTCAGCCACATGCAGCTCCCCAGATGTGAAGGAAAAGTCCAAATCCCAATTTGGACCTGATGAATTCACATGTCTATCTCCTCAAGGGTGCCCCAAGACTTCTCTCAGAGCCAGATCAGCTCACTACCCAGGCAACAGACCTGTTACTGCAGTCCCATATCTAGACAAGGACTGCCTGCCATTCTGTAGTCCATCTGGTGTGTGACAGATGGCCTCATGCCTTTTGAAGGCCAGTTTTTGACAGGCAGTGTTGAACAGTGGAACAACTGCTCCATTGCAATGGTTTGTGTCGTCTGGTACTCTCAGGTCAGAGAAATCAAATAAAAAGTGAAAAATACCCCCTCTCAACACTAATTACTGGGGATATATTAAAAATATTGTCCAAGCTGAGAATCAGAATGATTATCTGTCTAAAATTCAAATCAAAGGACCTGGATGTGCTTCCGGCCTTCTCATGTCCAAGCCATGTACTCATTCTCAACAAGACCAGAGATGCAGCAACTGCAAGGTTTGGTGGTGAGTCATAGCCATGAAAATTCTTGGCATCCTGCATCTAATGAATAAACTTTCAAAAGAGCTGGGTCATGGTGTAGCCAAGAGGGAGCTGAGAGACATGCAGAAGGCGTGTAAGAGACAGAAAGGTCATGGGTATTGACAAATGAAGAAAGGTGAGATTTTACTTATTCCCATTGGACAAGAAAAGCCATAGCTTTGCATCGATTTTGTTAGCTGTGTGAGGAAAAGCAAAGTAGTGGGAAGACAGAATCATTTTGTAAGTCAGTCAGGAAAACCAGCACCTGTACAGAAGAGAAGCAGGCCCACAGAAATGGTGCAAATAGAGTTAAAAGGACAGGTTCAAAAAACATACACCACACACATAGTTTAAGCAGGAGTATGAAGAAGGGGCCGAACTGGGAATTCTTCAAGATTCTGCTTTTTGCAGCAGGGAATGACAATTCATTGGAAATAAATACTAGACACAAAAGGGTCAATTTCTGAGGACAGTCTGGACTGCCTATTCATAACACTAACACTCAGCTTTCCAAAACCTTTAGTACATAAATTTGTAACTAAAGATCTATTTATGTTGGAGCAATCCTTTGCTTATAATTAGAATGGTTCTAACTATTATTTATTTATTTATTTATTTATTCTGTATTAAGCCTGCCCAAAATGTTTCATTGCTATCATAACATCTGAACTGATCCAGATCATTCTTGGCTTTCAGTGTCCATTAACAAAATAAGTCAATACATGTAATTTTTGGAAGGAATTTTTCTAGTTTTTTTGCCAGCTGTTCTCCAGGTGATCTGAATACGAGCGTAGATAAACTTATCTATAAAAGGACAAAGGTATATACAGTCTTTGCAAGTTACACTATCAGACTGAAGAAATTGTAAAGGAGAATTCAGTCACCAAGTAATCTAATTCCACATGTATGTGCCCTTATCACTCAGTGCCAATACTCCTTAGATGTCTGCCACAAAACAAACAAACAAACAGACAAATTAAGTGAAGCTTGAAATAACCCAGTGCAGGCCCATGGGGTTCAGAAAATAAATAAAAATATGAAGCACATTTTTTTCTCAAGGGGATGTAGCAGGGGAAGAAAAGCCTAAGTTTAAGACTCATTATCTGAGTCATCATGCAATTAAAGCCTGCAGGCTGAGCTTGGGTCTGTTCCACCTGCTTTGCATCAGTTTCAGTGATATTATACAGTTCAAAACCTACCTCAACTGCCCAACAAATAATGCCTTCAGTGTGAGGAAATCCCCTGGAGTCAGTCTTTACACATTCACTCCTGGCTTTCTGTGTCAGGGCAGGGCTAGTGGAAGTTCCCTTTCTGGGACATCCTACATCCCAGTAATCCCTGGTTTCTGGGCAGTGTGTGTTACATTCACTAGCTCATGGCTACTTTAATTTACTGTGATGGTTACTTGATAACATATCCAGCAGCACCAAAATTCAGCACATACATATTTTGAGCCAGAGACCAACTGCAGGGTGAAAGACATGTGCCCTTTGTGACAGCGGGCAAAACATGTTCACTGTTAATGATTCCAAAACTAATAGAATATATATATTTTTTTCAGATAAGCTTTTTCATTAGATTGCTGAGAAAAATACTGGAGGTAATGAGTTTCAACAGAATCCACTTACTTAAGTCACATTATGCCAGAATCTCCCTCTCTAGGGAGGGATGTTGAAGACCGTGCGGCAGACAACAGCCGAGTAATCACACGTACTGGTGCAGTTAATGGTGATCCTCAGTTTGTTTCTAATAGCAGCTTACATTTATACCGTTCTGGATTACAGCGTTCACTGGAAACAGCCAGCGCATGGTAACAGCATCTGATTGGCTCACAGTATACAATGGTGCGCCTGTTATGTGTGTTACAATCATCTCAACTAGTTGTTACTTTAAGCCAAGCTGCTGTGTGTTACAACTGTTTTATCTAATTGTCACAATTGTTTCATCTATCTTGTTGTTACTCTAGCTGAAGCTCGCATCTTCTCCTTCTATCTGGTACACGCCTGTCTGCTGATTTACAGTTTCTGTTCTGTCCTTGTCTTGTTCTACTTTTCATACAATAGCAACCTTTATGGCAAGGATTGCTCACGTGTCTTCTCAGAATTCCCCTACAAGTCTGGAGGAGACAGAAGACAAAAAACGCGGAGGTGATTTGATAGAATCTTTCTGAAACAGTAAAGCAATGCTGCAGTGAATCATATATCTGTATATTTGTAAAAGGTATGAAAGCAGACCGTCACCCAGGAAAAGAACTTAGGAGAGTACTTGAGAGTACTCTACTCAGCCACCTGGAGGACCCCCTTGCCAGTTCAGGTTAGCATCCTCTCCAAGGCCATGAAAAATGATTCAGAAGCAACTCCATGGCATATGGTATTCTGAAGACATCCTTAAAACCTCAAGTATATGGGATAGCTTAGTGAACATGAATATTCTCTTTTGCCCAAATGTTGTCCACTTCTCCCTCCACCAGCATAAAATGGAAAGTAAACATTCCCAAAGCCCCAGGCTTCACTTAATGTACAAATTAAGATACGCCTCTTAAAGGAAAAGATCTCTAGTGTTAAAGGTTTTGTCCAAAAAGCAAGTAAGAAAGATATCAGAAGGGAAAAAAAAAAAAAAAAAAAAGAGTTCTTTAAAGTTGTATTCCTGTTTGTGAAAGAAAATCTTTTGCTGGCAGTGTAAGGCATGGAGGCCTGAAACTTAATTATCATGACTGCGTTCAGCAACTTTCACCCATTTCTCACCAAACATCTTGGTTAATGAACAATTCCTCATTACATAACATTAGTCGCTGCCTAAACTGACATGTATCAATAATTATTCTGAAATGGCACATTTTAGCCTCTTGCTCAGTTTACCCTGACAGTGGTGTGAATATCTGCACAGTGAGGTTTGACAAGGGAATAATGAAAACCTTAACGTATAGGAAGGATAAATGTATGTGCATGAGTATACATATTTTTTGTGTATATTCATACTCACCCAAAAATACTTCACTGAAGAGTAGTGATTTTGAAGACAACTTGGCACAACTAAAAGATTCACATAAACAAAACTTGAAAACTGGTTGCCAAATAATGCAAACCAACACAAAGAATACCATATACTATATTAAATACATAGCTTACTTAGATTCCTGCTTGGACTTGCAAGAGAAACACGTAAACTGAGATATGTAGTCAGGGTGAAATAGCACTTTAGAGTATGTGCTTTGCCTCCTTCTCCTGAAAGTTTTATCATTTATATTATGACTTTTAATGATGGGTACTCTTCAAAGGGACATTGGAAGATCTCTGGAAGCTAGGCTCAATGTAAGGAAGAGGCTGACTACACTTATGGATCAAGGGGTGGAGTGAGGAAACAACCTTGGACCTGTTAGACAAATATTCATTGGTATGAGGGGCTCATGCAGCAGCGAGTCAGATGAGGCAGATTTTATCCTGGGGGGGAGGGAGGGGAAGATCAAGGACTCCTGTGTGGGAAGGTAACCAGGAAAGACGAATTTGTAGGGGTTGGAGGAGTAAGATTCAGATGATCTGTGGGTGGCAGAGTGGGAATGTAAAGCCACTGCTGAAAGGGTGGAAAATTCAGATTTTGTAGCCTAGAAGTCTAAGCCATCTTCTGGAGGCTTGGATTTCTCACTACTGACTATAACGAGGGTCTTAGTTTCTAATTCAAAGCTTCAGTTAGGACTCCACAGACAGCATATAGAACTCAAGAGTTTCCAGCAGATATGCATGTAAAACATATTCAGGAAAAGTGGAAAAATCTTTCAGGACTCCAATTTTTCAATTAATTCCAGGCATTCCCAGTGCTGCCTTAAAAAACAAAAACAGATTAGATAGGATTTCCTGAACAGATTAGGTAAGATTTGGGAATATGAATCTCTGCTGCAGTAAGGAATTCTGCTAGTGCTGTTACTTGGCAGGAACTTCCAGTGAAAGTGCACTGGAAAACCTTATCTCAGGTCATAAAAGATTGTCTTTGCAAAAAGAGTGGTTCTGCTGAAGAAAGAGAAGAACTAGTAGAGGGTTCAGTGAAAATAAACTCATTCAAGTTTAAGAAATCCCTTAACTGTACATTCACTTCTGCAATATTTTGTTTTCTTAGCACAAATATTCAGGAGAAGCAAATTTTTAACTCCAGTGATGGAATACTATGAGTAAAACAGCAGCCTGAGCAGGGCTCATTTGTGCAATATATGTGCTTCTACACGGGCCTTCCACAAAAGCAGTAGCACATTAAGGAGGAGTGCTCCATACACGAGCAAACTTCAAAGAAATTTCTGGATTCCATTGTCCAGAAGAATATATTTACCTGAAGGTTGGACTCTCCATGCTTTGGCAGTTTACACAATTGCAGTTTAACAGATATGTCTTTGAGTCAGCAAGGAGAAATAACATCAAACAGTGCCGATTCTGCTTATGATTTAAATACTAGTCATTTTAACTTAAGCTATTTGTTTTCTCATGGATTTCAAGTTTTACAGCAGAAGCATATCAGCCATGTGAGTTTTCATCATTTTAATCTTAATATATTTTTAGTTCTTTACTTGCCAACAATGAACTGTGTTTGCATGTCACTGGTGTAAAAGTATATATTAGTATTAAAGTTATAAATGAAAACTTACATAATTATGTGACAGAAATGTCTTTTCTTTCTCTCTTTTCCAGCAAAGTGCTTGTTTTCAATTAAATATAGTCAGGTGAGGAGTTTTGGTTAGAAAAATAATAGCAAGTTTACCAATTAATAAAGTCCATGTTTACACACTGTAACCCAGCTGAAGACAGCCAGAAGAAGCAACCATGTTACAAATCTTTTGTGTTGCATCTCTCATCTTTCAAATGTTTGAACTTCAGTGCTTGATTTATAACATACATTAAACAAAAATAAGGCATAAGGACAGAAAATAAACTGCAAGTATAATGAACTCTAATTTCGGTCCTTTACAGACTTGATGTTGCAAACTTTAATTTACTAATGCAGTTCTGTGAGTTTCTAAACTTAAGTACTCCACGTGCTTGTGGATATTATATGGAAGCCAATTAAATTACTCTCAGGAGGGCAATTCAAGATAATTACAGACTATAGAACTTGCTTATATATTAGGATTTACAAAATTATGTGTTTTACCACATACATGCAATCATTTATGTATAATGCCAATCATCTTCTGCTTTACTTTTCACCAGAATTTTGAAACTGACACAATTACTAAATACCCAGACTTTGCAGTTAAAATAAATACAGAATCTGTGCTTTGTAGGAGCTACAGAAGAAAATGAAAAGAGGAGTAGGGAGTTTTTTCTCAACAGATAACTTGATCTCCTTTATCATATTGGTCAAGTGCCAGTATAAATCGTACACAAGGACAAAGAGAAGTTAATTTCTGCATGTAAGACCCAGTTCTTTCTCTGACTCACTTGTTCTCAAAGAGATCTTCCTCATACAAACTGATAAAACAGTCATGTTTGAGAATTAATGCAAATTCCAGGACTCCACTGCCGTCAAATGTGACATCATACATCCAGTGTTAAAACTTGAATACTTTTTTTTCAGTTGACAGAAGACACAGTGGTATGCTTAATACTACAGTCCTTATTCACAGGATAATTATATCTGATTAATCATTTTGGCACAAATGTCCCTGAGTCATAACTGTTACAGTGTAATCACTTTCTTCAAGATGACTCATAGGAGGGATTGCCAATTACAGCCTGTGAATCTTTTGCTTGCAGCCTGGAAGAGAATTCTTGATTTTCAGGGTCCCAGGTAACACAGCAGATATGTTTTGCTGCTAGCACGATGTCCCTTTCACTATCTGGCCCTTCATGAACTCAGGTTTGATACCTCTGTCTTAGGCTTTCCCTGCAATGTGAGGAAGATACATTGACCACTGCAAATGCTGAAGACAGAAGCTACACAGCAAAACCAGTCAACTTGAGATGAAGTGAAAGTAACCACTATGCTCTTTCTCTCATTAGAAACAACCTCCCTAGTATCCCCAGAAGCATAAGCCCAAACATGATAGCAACTACAGAAAACTTATGTTTCCTAGGATGGTAGAGCTCCTTACAAAAGCAAAACATAACAAAACAAAAGCTCCATCACTCACAAAAACAATCAATCAATCAATCAAACAAACAAACAAAAAACAAACAACAACCAACAAGCCATACAATAACACAAAAATAATAATAGGGATTCTGACCCCTGAAGTATATTTTCCTGAGCTGGAAGACAGGGTTGTGAAGAATAAATCCCTCACAGTTAAGGAGGAAATAATCAGTGACCAGCTACTCCATCTGGACTGTCTTAAGTAAGGGTACTGAAGGAGCTGGTAGAACTGATTGCCAAGCTGCTTTCCACCATCTATCAGCTGTCCTGACCAACAGGGAGGTTCCAGATGACTGGAGATTTGCTGATGTGATGCCCATCTACAAGAAAGTTCAGGAGCAGGACCTAGAAAACCACAGATGTATCAATCTGCCTGGACTAGTGCAAAGCATTTGACAAGTGTCCCACACAGCATCCTGGTTGCCAAATTGGAGAAAAATGGGTTTGATGGTTGGATCACTGGATGGATAAGAAATTGGCTGCACTCAGACAGTTGAAGCCAATGCCTCAATGACCAAGTGCAGACCAGTGGTGAGTGGCGCTCCTCAGGGGTTGGTGCTGGGGCCAGTGTTATATAACATCTTTGTAGGTGAAATGAACATGGGGATCGAGTGCACCCTCAGCAAGTTATCAGACAATACCAACTTTAGTGGTGCAGTTGACAAATTGGAGGGAAGGGATGCAATTCACATTGTCCTGGACAGGCTTAGAAAGGTGGGCTCATGGCAATCTCATGAAGTTCAGTGAAGCTACATGCAAGGTCCTGAACCTGGGTCAGGGTAATCCCAAGAAAACATACAGACTGGGCTTAAGAGCAGCCCTGAGGAGGATTTGTAGGTGTCAGTTGACGAAAGACTCAGTGTGAGCCAGCTATTTGTACTGGCAGCCCAGAAGGCCAAGTGTACTCCCGGTTGGATCAAGAAAATTGTAAGCAGCTGGTTGGGTGAGGTGATTCTGCCCCTCTACTGTGCTCTTGTGAGACTTCACCTGGAGTATTGCATCCAGTACTGGGACCCACAGTACAAGAAGGAGATGGAGCTGTTGGGGTGGGTCCAGAAGAGGGCCACAAAGATGATCAGAAGTCTGGAGCTCTTCCCCTAAGAGGGCAGGATGAGAGAGCTGGGACTTTTCAGCATGGAGAAGGCTCTGGGGCACATAATAGCAACCTTCCAGTACATGAAGGGGGCCTTCAGGAAAGTTGGAGAGGGAACTTTTGTGAGGGCATTTAACAACAGGATGAGGGGAAAGTATTTTAAACTGGAAGAGGGTAGATTTCGCACTCTACCACTTCCTGAATGGGGGCTGTAGTGAGGAGGGGGTGGGTCTTTTCTCCCAGATAACTAATGACAGGACGAGAGGGAATGGCCACAAGTTGTGCCGGGGAAGATTTAGATTAGATTTGAGGAAAATTTTTTTCTCTGGAAGAGTGGTC
The DNA here is from genome assembly GCA_023055505.1 of Callipepla californica brunnescens. Classification (NCBI taxonomy): domain Eukaryota; kingdom Metazoa; phylum Chordata; class Aves; order Galliformes; family Odontophoridae; genus Callipepla; species Callipepla californica. Next base: position 226,352 of record JALIRH010000187.1, read on the forward strand.
ATGCACTGGAATGGCCTGCCCAGGGAGGTGGTTGAGGCACCGTCCCTAGCGCTGTTCAAGAAGCGTTTAGATGAGGTGCTAAGGGATTTGATTTAGTAGCTTGGTGGGTAGGGATGGTGGTAGGAGGATGGTTGGACTAGATGAACTTGTATACCCTTTCCAACCTAGTGTAACTATGAATCTATGAATCTATTTGGACTAGATATCAGGAAGAAAATCTTTACTGTGAGCACTGTGAGACATTAGAACAGGTTGCCCAGTGAGACTGTGAATGCCCCTTCTGGATGGGGCTTTGAGCAGCCTGGTCTGGAGGGAAACAGGTTGCCCAGGGTGGTGGTAAAGTCACCATTTCTGGAGATGTTTCAAGAACAGGGTAGATGTAGAACTTAGGTGTGTGGTTTAGTGGTCAATACTGGTGGTAGCTGGAGGGCTGGACTAGATAAACTTACTGGGCTTTTCCAATCTGAATGATTCTATGATTCTGTGATGATCTGGACCTAATGCTGATCATTGCAGGGGAGCTCACTGAAGAGGTTAAGACAGGAAGCCCTCTATGCTGTAGTGACCATACCCTGGTAGACTGCCATCTTGAGGATGGATCTGGTAAAAAGCAAAGTCAGGACTGAAATTCAGGAGAGCAAACTTATGGCTTTTAAAGGAACTATTGGATGAGATCCCCTGGAAAGCTGTCCTTAGAGACAGAGGAGAGGAGTGAAGCTGGCAGCTCTTGTAAGGATACATTTCTGAAAGCAGAAGATCTCTCTATCCCACAGATTAAGAAAACAAGCCGAGGAGGCAGGAAATATGAACTTCACGTCTCTGAACCTCTAAGTGGGAGCTGGGGAAGAAAAATCCCTCCCACTATAAGAAAAGAGGATAACAGAGAACACCTCATGAGGCTGAATGTGTGTATGTCTATGACATGTGTTCCAGGCCCTGAAGGAACTGAATGGTGAGCCAAATGATATATATCCCAGGGTTCTGAAGGAACTAGATGGTGTAAATGTCAAGCCACTCTCCATCATATTTGAAACATCATGGCCATCATACAAAGTATCTGGTGAGTGGAAAAAGGGAAACTTCACTCGCTGTTCTAAGAAAGAGTGAAAGGAAGACCTCGGGAACTACAGGCTTACAGAACTACTCACCTCTGTGCCTGAGAAGGTCATGGAGCAGATCTTCCTGGAAGATGTGTTAAGGCACATGTACTATGTCACCAGCCCCGTGGAGAAGGACCTTGGTGTCCTGGTGGATGAAAAGCTTGACATGAGCCAGCAGTGTATGCTTGTGGCCCGGAAGGCCAACAGTATCCTGAGCTGCATGGGAAATGATTGTCCCACTCTGCTCTGCCCTTTTGAGACTGAATCTGGAGTGCTGCACAAGGACTGGGGCTCTCAGCATAAGAAAGGTGTGGAGCTTTAGGGCTAGGCCTAAAGGAGAGTTACAACGATGATCTAGAGGGGCTAGACCACCCCTCCTATGTAGAAAGGTTGAGGGGGCTGGGCTTTTTAAATTGAAGAAGGCTCAGGAGCATCTCACTGTGTCCTTCTAGCACTTAAAGGGAGCTTGCAAGCAGGAGGGAAATCACCTTTTTACAGAGACAGTGGTAGGACGAGGGGTGATCATATCATAAAATCATAGAAAGGCTTAGTTTGGAAGGGACCTTAATGATCAGTCATTTCCACCCCCTGTCACAGACAGGATTACCACCTGTCAGATCAGACTGCCAGGATCCCATCCAACCTGGCCTTAAATGCGCCCAGGTGTGGGGTACCCACAAACTCTCTGAGCAACATGCTACAGCATCTCATCACCCTCTGAGTGAAAAATGTATTCATAATAGCTAACATGAATCTCCCCTTTTTTACTTCAAATTTATTCCCCCTTGTTCTATGACTGTCACTCTGTGTAAAAAGTCAGTCCCCTTCTGCTTGTAATCTCCCTTCAAGTGTAGGAAGGATGGAATGAGGTATCTCCAGAGCCTTCTCTTCTCCAGGCTAAACAAATCCAAACCCATCAACCTGTCCTCATAGGAGAGATGCCTCAGCCCTTTGATCATCTTCAAGGACAGATAGAATAGTGCCCAGGGCAGCCTGACTCAGTGCCAGATGTAGTGACTGGAAATCTGCCTATGGCAGATGGGTTGGAACTAGATGATCTTTGAGGTCCATTCCAACCTAAGCCATTTGATGATTCTTTGATTCTATGATCTGACTAAGGGATGAAAAGTGATAAGGCTTCCATTTGGATATGACAGAGTTCTAAGCTAAAATTTTAAGAGTAGTGACAGTAACAGAATATCCACTTGTATAAATCATGTTAAGTAACATATTTCACAATTTTAAATTGCCAGATCACTGGTGCTCTGGCACTAGTGAATAAATGAGTTGCTGGGGGTGGAAAATTGATTTCAATTCATCACCTCAGGGCGAGAAGATAAATGTTCAGTATGCAAAGTGCAATCTATCACTTTCTGGCTTTGCACTGCTTCCTTTGGCAGCACTTTTGTTCCTTTTGTGCACCTTGATATGGAGTAATTCTGATTCAGACTCAGGTTTCTTAAGAAATTTGGTGCCTCTGTAGTTATGTGTGTCAGTTTGTTCCCAATTCCCTCCTTCTGGACCCAGTCTGATTCACATAATGATCAATTAAAAAATAGTGGTCTGAATTGGAGTGATTGTCTGAATTGGAGTGATCTAAATTATCCACGGTAAAAAGGATAAGTATATTTCTGTGTCTCATCCAGTGATATGGTCATCCTTTTGTATGGCTCTGAGAACACTGATAGGCCATAGATATAAAGACAAATTAAGTGAAATCTAATGTCACTGTTATTCACCTTTCATTGGATACAGCTTTTAAACATCAGTATTTGCAGGAAAATATCTGATACCTCAGATTTTCTTCCACCACTTTCTCATTTGCTCTTAAAATGTTAAAAATCAGAATTTCTTTTTCAGTTGGTCTACTTGAAAAATACTTTTCTCGCAGGTGATGGCATGATTTACATCTGGCAATATCAGTAACTTCCATCCATATACTTTTGTTTGCAAGATTGTACGTAGAATATTATTTGGAAAGATATAAATAGTCAAGATAGAAAAAATAAAGAAGCAGAAAGATCTGAGGTCAGAAATTTAATATCTGAGGATGGTTTCATATTTTTATGTAGTTATTTTAATAATACATTTTTATTAAAATATAAAATAAATGTGAGTAGATTAACAATTCAACCTCCTCTTAGAAAAAGCTGGAGGAATGCTTTTGGGACAGCTTAAATCACAGGGCTTTGATTACCTGCAATAAGATCTCCAAACACTTGAAAATGGAAGGTCTCAGAATTATGTTTTATTTGCTTCTCATGTCACATTGCTGTTTCTCTTTTGTTAGTTTCTAGATCAAGGTTTAAGACCCTCATCCCAGCCATCTCATTTAAGTCCCTCCCTTTGTATACTTTCTTCTGTTTGCAGTGCCCTTAGTATATTTTCTATTCTGCTTGGGAATAATGGGTTCAAAGTTATCCTGAGAAATCAATTAATTTTAAAAAGAATTTTCAGTCTACTTCTCACTTGAAGACATTCAGTGTCACAAATAAGTTAGGTATCATGCTGTTGAAGCCTCTGCTTAGGGTCTCGAGGCAACCGTGAAATAGTAGCCAGCTTTAAAAAACATAGTTCATCCTGTGTGGCTTTCTTGGTGGGGGGAAACAAACCAGTTTTTGGGGATGCCTTACTCATATTTCCCCACGTTTGGAATAACTGCATGTAATCATATGAGGTATACCAATAGCTTTCAAAGACTCTTGAAGGTGTGTTTTCTTAAGCTGAAAGAATTCCTCAGCTTTAAAGAGAGTAGGTATGCTTCTCTGGGGTACTGCAGCCCACAGAAAGTTATTTCTTAACAAAAACAAAACA
>JALIRH010000187.1:235265-364133 GCA_023055505.1 Callipepla californica brunnescens
AGTGGGAAAGCATTAGAAGTAGGTGGCAGTCTGATGAATCAATTGCAGTTTCACAAAAGACACAGAAATCAGAGCAGGAGCCTGTACTAGAAAACCACAGCAAGTAGCTCTTCAAAGCAGACAAAACTAGAACTGAGTAGTCTGTGGTAAATACAGCATTCAGATTTTAAAGTAAATAGAAGGGCTAATACAGCCTGCATCTATCAGCAGAAGATTTTTTTTTTTTTAGGATACATATTTATTTTCAGGAGACCAGGTGGACAGACCTAGTGTAACTAAATGTTATAATTGTTACTGCAGCTTCTACATCAATCATTCTGCAGGTGAAGCTGCTACAGCCCCACCGGGAACGTGGTACTTTCCCAATTTCCTTCAGAAGCAGAAACTTAAATTATTAACAGTAAGAAAAAGCTACCTTGAGGACACTCATGCCTCTTCTGCTGTAGGGCAAGAGAAGAATTCATTATGTAAAGATGATTGCCTGTCTAGGGCAGAAAAACACAAGAAGGGGGCTGACTAAAGGGAAATTAACAAAACATTGAAAAATAAAATAAAATAAAATGGGAAGGGCAGGATGTATTTTGGCTGATTTTTGATTGGTTCAGAATACAACCCTGTCACTAGATTGTTGGTCTCCACAGATATACAGCTGTCTAACAGATTGGTGACACAAGTAATGTCTTTTTAAAATACTTGATCACTCAAGTTGCTTTCTGGAGAACACTTATATACAAATACATTATTTTTCTTCCCTTAATGCTTTTGAACAAAACCATACTATTTTGGGAGAGCTAGTTGAATGACTAGCAATATTGAGCTAGCAACATAGTATTTTATTTTATTTTATTTTACTTTCACTCAGACGTTCATAAAATCAAGAAATTTCAGTAATTCCATACAAATAAATGTTCTTCTGACACACACACACACACACACACACACACACACACACACACACACACACACACAAAATGCCTTTAGACTGAGACAAGGCTTATTTGCGGTGACTTCACACTACTTCATACTGAGAGTACAAGATCCACTTAGGAGGCAGATTTTGAGAAAACTGGTAGACATTTTCCTCATACAAAAAGTGTATCTTAGAGAAAGCTTCCCTTCAGAAGTAGGGACTGTCTAAATGTTTGATTCAGATTTTCTAAAGGAAAATCTGACATATTTGGCCAGCTACGTCTCTAAGCTCAAAATGGTGAAAAACCTCTGAGTAGTAACCAATGATTAGTTAATGTCTTGAGGTGAGTATTTCTCCTTGGTAGAACTGTAAAAGCACTGACAGCTTTTTGTTCCCTGTTTGTTTTTTTTTCCTCTGAAGATATCCTCTTTCTTCTTTTCTGCATCCGATACCCTGTTCAACTACCGAGATTTCTTGGACATCTCAGAGTTCACTTATCTGCTTTCTGATAGAAATTTCCTCATTCATATCATTCAAATCCTAAGCAGCGCTGGGTAGAAATCGAAAAAGTTGAAGTTGTTAAATTAAATTATGAAATTACTATTATTAATACCAATTTGACCAACCATTTGTTTGATGTCCGAAGCAAAGAACATGGCCAAAAGTCTTAAGAAAGATCTTTGTATAACAGAAGTCCTAGTTATCATAACAAATAGCTCCATAAATGCAGTGTTGGCTCATATGATATACGAACCATCTTAATATAGACTATTCTTAACAAGTAAAGGGATTTTTTTGCAATAGCCAGTTGCTGTTACTTTACAGTCCTTTCCTACACTAGGTTACATTTTGAAAAATATTGTAGTAAATTGTAAAAAAACGTCTAATTCATATCAAGGACTAAATAAAAACAAGCTGATACCAATAAATTCCTCAAACTTAATGTGATTTTCAAAGCACTGTAGTTATATAGACTCTTTTTTATTATTTTTAATTATCCTTAATTAAAAATCATACCAAATAACTTCATCATTTCCTCTGAAGGAATGTGTCCAGGCAGCTTTGAATATCTAATTCTTTAGGGTAGTAGTAGTAATTCTTCTGGTAATCACTTCTGAAACACTTTGTTAGATGCTACATAAAGGAATTTACTGTTTCAAACTACAGTAAAATAAAAATTTATTAAGCCATTCATATCAGTAAGAAAACGTGTTACTGTTGCATGGGTGAGAATAAAACATCTACATTCTCTAAATAATTGTGATCCCTCTAAAGTGGTATCTGCAATACACTTCAATTACAAAAAGCTGAATTCTGTGGTTTTTTTCAGAATATTCTTTATTGCTGATTCTACAGAAACCATTAGTATGGGAAAAGTTATGCAGGGCTTATCTACTTCTCCAGTGCAGAAATCTTTCAGACACTGCTGATAACATCCTTAGGAATATTTCATATGGTAGGAGACATTAACATTAAGCCTAGACTTCTGATAAATTTTCTTCTAGAAAAAGCATAATGGAAGCAGAAAACATCAAACTAGAAGTTCCTCTAATACCAGATCATTGTGGCAAATACACATCTAGATGTCCTGATAGTTATTTTCTAGAAGATTTTGAGCACAAACCTGAATATTGTTTAGAGCACAAACAATATATGAATAATCATATCTAAGCAAGCCTTTCCTCATGGCTACTGTAAGTGAAAGGATGATTTTGTCTTTCAACAGAATTTAAACAACCTGGAATCGTATTCATTACCTAGAGTATCCAAACCTGAGTTACAAGGGAAAAAACAGCTGCAAGTTAGGGGAAGGCAAAAGCTACTGAAAAACAAAGTGTGTTCTGTAATTCTTATCCATTACAAAACTGAGGATATATGTGCATGTGTATAATTTTATATAAATTATTTATTTAAAAGATGAGGACCTTAACAAAGTGGAAAAGAGAACCCAGTCTTCTTACTGATTGCCAAGTTGTAAAGAAGATTGCAGTTTTTGAAGATGAGAATGTAACTGAGTATGAGCACAACTGATAATTGAATAAGTTGTAAATAAGTATTAAAAATATCCCACTAGAAAAATGATTCCCTTGAAACCATAGAAGACTTTTCTTATTACCATTAACAGTGTCTGATACTTCACCAAAAGAAAAGTATAGGAAATTTTTTTCTTAACCACCAGAACAGGCTTACTAGAAAAAGCAAGAAATGCTGAGTGAGGAGACTTTGCTCCTCCATGTAGAGAAATATGAGCACTAATCCACATTTCTAAGAATAAGAACCCCATGCACTGCTATCACCAAAAGCCCCCTCCCCCCCCCCCCACTGGGCTTAGCTGTATGCATTGTTTGGAAGTAGGGGTGAGATTTTGCCTGGGTGGAATATATTGCAAAATAAGATAGGGTGCATTCTGTGTGTACTGAATTGCTTTTTCTCATCTAGTGTGTCACTTAGGCCCTCTTATTCCAATGCAGAAAGGTTTCTTAAATAGGGCTTATATCAGTACTAAGACAGACTCCATAATATTCATATGCCATGCCAAGGAGAGTACTGAAGAACCCAGCTCCCCTAAGCAACCTGGTCTAGAGGGAAGCATCCCTGCCTATAGCAGGGGGCTGGAACTACATGATCTTGAAGGTCCCTTCCAATGCAAACTATTCTATGATTCTCTGCGGTGTATTTACTGCTAAATGTGGGGGTCCCGTTCAAATCCAGGCCTCCCCATTTCATTCCTTTCTCTTGCACTTCAAAACTTGTTCTAACTCCTTTTTACACACTAAGGATTGCATCAGGAGAAAAGCTTGAGAGCTTTTTTCTCCCTGGTTTTAAAGGAAACTGTTTCTAATCTTTGTCCGTCTGCTTACGGAGGCTTGTAATCAGGCAACAGGAAGATCATGGAAAAGGTAGAGCGATAGAAACCACAGGAATGCATTCAGTGGTTTTTTCAGGATCTCTCTTAATGAGAATCACTGCAGATAACCTATCAGTTTCATCACTTATTCTGTTCTTCTATCATTGACTGTCTTCAGACTGTAGAAATGACTGAAAAACTCAGGGAGAGAAGCCAAGGTAGCACTGCCCAGACCTGCATTTCCAATGCTACAAAAATCTCATCTAACTGTTAAATTCTGCTTATTCAATAATCTCCAAGCTAGAAATAAACTAGAAACATAGGATGGTTTGGGAAGAAATGGACTTTAAAGATCATTTAGTTCCAGGTTACAGTTACAGGTACTGGGTATTTAGTCAATTCCAACCAGAACAAGTTCATGGAGATCGTGAAGATGACAAAACCATCACCAATTAGAATCAGAGCTAGCAATTGGTAAAAGAGGCAAGAAACTGAGGTAAGACAGAAAGATCATGTTACCTGAGACATTAACAGAAGATGTGACCTGGAAACCACAAGAAATTGCTAGTATGATATCTAGTATGTGGTTGTATATTAATATTGGCTTTCATATTTTATGATATGAGATTTCAAATAATATTTTCATTTGAAGTCATTTCACCTGGATTGGAGAAGCATTGTTATTAAGGAAATTCATTTTGCTATTGTACATAGACTACTTTCTATCTATTAAAGAACAAGTAGAAAATTGGAGAACTATTTCTCATCCGAACCACGTTATGATTAAAGAGTGTTCATAATGGATCTGTCTAATTTCCCTTAGATATCTACTAAAACAAGAATGACAAATAAAAAATACAGTATTTATCTGAAAATCAAACCTTGCTACTTTAGTTCTGCTTATCTTAGAAGAATCTAAGATTTTTAGATATTGCTAAATTAATTAAGCTTTATCAGGTCAATGGTGACAAACACATGGGATACAGTCAGACTCCAGTGATTTCTAGAGGGTCTACGTGGATTTAATTCAAATAGAACAAACAATGAACATCTAAAGCAAAGCTTTCTCAGTTTCTAAAAGTTCCTAAAAGTATGCCATAGAAACATCATGGCACCAGGCATGCTGTAGCTCACCTTTCAAGATTTACACAAAAACAATTATTAAATGAAAGTTATACATGCACTGCAATTACTTAGTATTTGTGTGTAGCATATTCCAATGACTTCTTGAAGTGATTAGTGAAGTCCTGCTACACAGTTCTCATAACTTCTATGAAATGATGGTAAAATAAAATGTTCTCTATTTTACAAAACATCTAAAGGTCTACAATCTACTCATATTTGAAGTACGTCTTGACTATTATTGAATTAGTTTCTTAGTTGTATTATTGGCTACCACCTACTTCTCTATTGCACCTGGGCAACCATTTGAGACAGGCCACAGAATCAGGCTGGATGATAATCACGTGCCAGACATTCATCTAGCATGTAACTTTTTAAAAGGACTCCTCAGTAAATATTTTTCTTATTTCTTCAATGCTATATTTGAGAATGCAAAGCTGCATAATGAAAACAAGGAACAGGATCAGAAGGATGTCCAAAAGTAATATTTCAGAACAAAGGGATATCCTAATCAATTGACACAAATTTCAGATTTCATAAGGACCGTCGATAAAGAAACTGGATACACTTTGTCCAAGTACCACTGTTACTGGGGAAACCCTGTCACAACAAGCAGTTCTGTCCTCTTCTTCTATGCTTTAAAAACAAAAACAATGAAAGAGCAAATACTGCATCTGTGTGATACTGATAGTTACTTCTGCTACCAAAACTGGGAGCGGTTACAATCCTACAGATGTAATCACTTCAGTCAGTGGTGCAAGCTCTCCGATATTTATTTTGTCATTTACTTGTTGAAGCTGCACTGGTAGTGAAAAAATGAATTGCTTTCTCACAGTGGAGTGGGCACCATGAGATCAGTAGCTGCCTGTTAAAAGAGACTGCAAAATGCTGTTGCCTGATTTTTAGATTTATGCTGAAGATTACAGGAAAGTGCTTGAAATTTCGACTGATTTCCCTGTAAAATTTAAATCTGTTTGATTTTATTATGATTTAAACTCTTGACAGATTTTACCACCACAGAAAAGGAGTCCTTTCCAAAAAGATAAGGCAGCAACATGTTCGGGAAAGCACAGGTATTATGTACACACTCCACAGGCATTCTGAGTTACATAGGTGCCTTTTATGGTAACAAAGACAACCAGATAGTTCCAAAGAATAGCTAGTCCTTCAGATTATGCCCTAATTCAGGTCGCAGAAGCCATATTATTCCACTTATCATGTTGTTAAGTTCAGCTAATTGATTCCGTCTCTCAGAGTAATTAATTGCCAAGAGTGCTATGCCCTATAGAGGCAGGTCTGTGCCCCGTGGATTGTGAAACTTGTTAATTCAGTGCACATGGAAGATCACTGCATGAAATTCAATTTAAGAAAACTGTTGAAGCATCTCTGGATATCCCAAAGGACACCGTGAACAGTGCACTGGGCAGAGTCTGTGCATCTGCACAATGTTTTTATACTGGTGTCAGCATCATCATGAAACTCATCAGGCTGCAAATCCTGCTCACTGACAGCTCTGTAAATGTTTGTGCAGTGTCCTGCACTGGGCTCTGTGCAGCAGCAGTGCCCTTGTCCACAGTGTGCAGTAAGGAAACATCTCAGGTGTGTCTGCGGGAGCTGCAGCAACTGCAGTGTAAACACACCCACCAGTCCTCCAGAAACTCCACTGTCACTGAACTAACTAACAAGCTTAATTTGAAAGTCTGAGTCTCAGATGAACACATATGGATAACTGTCTACTGTAAGCTTGGCAGCTCTCTTACGGACACCAACTGCAGGTACCGTCGGCATGCACATCCACATAGTGTTAAAGCCCTGCTCCTTTCTTCCCAATTTTTGAAAGAGAAGCACAATTTATTAAGATGATATCCCCAAAACTTTTTAGGACTTTTCCAAATATCTTCTTCCTTTAAGTCTCTACAGAATGCTCTAAAAAGGAAAGACACAGTAACACACGCTGCCTTATAAATGGAGCCCTCCATCCCCAGGAAGGCAGTGCCATTGAAATATAAACACCTTTTGTCACATGTAACTGGAAAATCTCCCCCCATCAGAATTAAAAAATTAATATATTCTACTCACTCTCACTCTTATGAACCTATTCTACATTTTTCTTAAAAGAATCGATCCAAAAATATACATGCTTGAGGCCAGCTGTATGTCTGTGTGCAGTCCAATTAAATTAAATGTGTGCACTGACAATAAAAAACTGAAATATAATATCCATAATCAGAATCTTAGAATAGTGTGAACAGACACAGCAAAACATGTTCTATTCTCTTGAATATCCAGATGCAGCACACTGCTAAGAAGTTTAAATTCTCATTCTACACTGACTAGTTCCTTCCCAGCCTACCTCTATCATTAACAATATATTATAGTCATGTATAATTTCATATCACCCTATAATTCAAAAATTGCTCAATGACAGGCAACTTTGTTTCCTACAGCATAAAGATATAGAAATGACATGGACTGATGTTCTGTACTTTTTTTGCATTTAAGTCTCTCATATTAGAGTTTAAATGTCTAATTGAACTGACTGGAACTCAGTCCAGTAGAACTGAACTCTAACTGAAAGATATACTGAACTTGATAATAAAATGAATTAATTACTCCACAGCCTTTGGTAAAATCTTAAGTCTCTGAAGAGACATGGTACATGCATAACAATAATTGTATTGGAACTAGTGAAAGTCTGCTTTCTTATTCCATGAAAATAAATGAAAAACAAGCTGAACATGCTTTCTGACTTCATGCTTTCTTAAGGGTATGCAGTTCTGACACTGTACTATCAAATCCACTAAAATTTAGAATAAAAACAAGATTAAATCATACTTCCAATTCACTGCCTTTGTAGAAAGCAACTCCCAGTTCTGATGCCCATTCTCTGATTCTCCAAGCAATTACAGGATCTCATCCAACATTTGTTATGCTACACACACCATATTTTAATAAACATACCATGAAGAAGCTGAAAGATTAAAACAATGAGCCAGCGTCATCATGGCTTCCTCATCACTTTCATGTTCATGTGCATAGAACTGAAGCTGCTCCTCTACATGACTTTCTCCCCTTTTTGTACAGAACAGAATCACAGAATAATTTAAATTGGCAGGGATGCCTGCAGACAACTGCCACAGCTCCTCACTGAAAGCCAGGGCACCTCAGGTCAGGCTGTTTGTGGACAAATCCAAGGAACTACCCCACACCAACAGCAAAATTTGAATGTGAGTTGTCCAAACTAAAACTCAGTCTACATCACCTGAAATCTCATTGCAGACAGACACACCTAATGTTGTATTCATCTCCCTGACTTAATTTAATGTTCTTATAAAAAATACTGCAGGTAGGGTGGGAAACAAGCATTTACATACAAATAGAGGGTTACAGGAAGAATAAAATGGGTCAAGAACAAGACAGGGAAATTCTAGCTCTGATACACAATCCTAACTTCACTTGCTTTTCTTTTATTGCTTGTTGGCTGCAAGAATACTGCAATTGGTTGAGAGTGCTCTAAGAGAGATGAGACAATATAAGCTCTCGGACGACACTCACTTCCTGGAGAGAAAGTAAAAAGATAATTCTAAAGCAGGGCAAATGAGATAAAGTGATCTGACACAATGCTGCCTATCTGAAGAAACAGATTCTGCCATACTTTACTCTGAGAGCACTTTATTCCTTGTTGCAAGAGGAATCTCCATGATTGTCTCCATGATTACTTCTCGTTTTGTAAAACAAAAAAAAAAATAAGAAGTGTATTTGCATATATAATGTACACTTTATACACATTTCACATACACATTATGTGTGCTCTTGTGTAAACTTTATTTACTTCAGTTGCTCTGAAGATACTGACTCTCATTTATTCACATGGAAACTACAACTGATACAAAAAGCACAGTAATACTGTTGGATGCAGCAAGTCTCAGCTACAAAATGCTATTTTCAACATAGTCACCACCTTAACTGTGCATTTTCTTCCACTGTTAACAAGAACCTGCATTCTGTGCTCCTAATAATCTGTACCACTAGAGATGAAATAGTCACCACAGCTGAAATGTGCCATCCACCACTTCACTGTGCACATATCCACTGGTTGATCTCCATAAACACTGAACAAGCACTGATGAATGTCAATAGGTGCCATCATGTTTATTTTTTTTTTCTGCATGGAGGTATTCAGTTCTACACCTTTTTCACATGCACTTCCATGTCAGATGCCATTCTGTCAGACTGCCCCTCTGCTGCCATCCGTCTCATGGCAACAAAATGTGATGGAATACCGGCAGGAAGTTTTAGCCTCTACTGCCATATTACCAATACCTGCCTCTGATATTATGAGCCAACATAATGGAACATAGGAGGCATTTTCAGAGCAACCGTTGCATATGGAAATACCATTGAGAATAAACGTGGTCTTTCTGAAGATTAAATTTTGACACTGATAAAAAAGATTGGCTTTAAATGTCGCAGTGTATGACTCAATCTATTTTTCTTTTTCATACAGAGAAACTTCTAAATTGCTTGAACTGAATGCCATGCTCTCAAACAAACAACTTTTAAACCTTTTCATATTTATAATTCAATGTTCATAATATACATAATGGAAAGATTTTCCCTAAATGAAAGGCTTTACTTCTGTTCTAGAGTACTATCCAGGAAGATCTGGGGTGAGCATATAGAAAATTTTCTTCCTTATGCTTAGTAGAGCCTGTCCAAGCGACATCTACAGACATTATTGACAGTCATTCTGCAACTTCACTGAACTGCTGTTGTTTTTTTCATTTTGAGTCAAGAGCATATGCCTCAGCTATTCAGAAGTCATTTCTATCAGCAGTAAAAAGCCTTGAGGGAAAGAGGAGCTTAGCATTATTTGAAATACTGAATTGATTAGTAAATTGCCATGAATTGCTTTAGAAAGTCTAATCCATATTCAATTATATTCAAACTGAACATTCCTACTGGCTTCACATAATGACCATAAAATAATGTAAAAATACTGTTCTCTCACTCCTCATCAGCATGCCTAGAAATATGCTGTATTTAGTTACCATGAATAAAACCAGAGGTAGCTAGAGAAAGAAAATCAACTTAAGCTTAATTAGCTTTCATGTTTTTAGTTTAAATCTTTTCACTTCAGAATGAAAGACAATAGCTTTAAAATCACAAAACCGCTATTCAAACACAGAAGAAAAACAATAGTATTCCCTTTAGATGCTGAGAAATGTTTCTCCTGATACTGTGCAACCCACGGAACTTAGTGGTAAACACAATTCTGTGTCTTACTTCTCATGGATGTCTCCGCTCATGGCATCATCAAGTGGGAAGAGAGAAAATCTCCCAGCTATACCAAACCACAGGATGCCTAGGAGGAGGGCTGCCCTGCACCAAGGGACAAAAAATTGGTCAGTCCTAGCAGCCACACATGCATAATGCTCCCTTCTTTCCACAATCCTATTCTATATATCCTATCCTATATACCCTATATAGGACAAGCTGCCATTGCACAGCTCCATAGCAGATTAGTAGCAGCTGTGGTGTAAAACCTGCCTCTTTTCACCTCTCTCTGACCCTGTGGTTTCTTCTAACTCCATCTGCACAAAGCCCCATAGTGAGAAAGATGAACAGATTTTAGCCTTTCAGGTATTCACTGCCTAGATCAGGAGGGAAAAGGAGACACCAGTGAAGCATGGTTACCAAGCTCAGATCTTTCAAAGCTAGCAAAGACCATTCAGGAACAGTCATTTTGACTGGTGTTTGATCTGATGGAAGAAACAGGATAATGAAATATTTAGAATGCAATGCCACAAATCTTGGTTAAATGGACTCTTTCTCCGCCTGTTCTCCTCAGTTGCTTCTACTTCTAAAATGAAAATGAATGAATGAAAGAACAAATGAAAGAAAGGCAAAGAAAGTAAGAGTGAAAGTAAGAGGGGAAGGGAGGAAGGAGAGGGAAGGGAAGGGAAGGGAAGGGAAGGGAAGGGAAGGGAAAAGGGAAAAGGGAAAAGGGAAAAGGGAAAAGGGAAAAGAAGGGAAAAGGGAAAAGGGAAAAGGGAAGGGAAAAATAGGATTTTGCATACATTTATATACTGGATATTTGTAGAATAATCCTCTGCTGTTAGTTTCTCAAGCAAGCAGCTCCTGCATTTATCATGAAGTTACACTGCATTAGTCATGACTGAAAGTAGAAGCCTGGTCAACAAATGAGAACATTACTTACACCGTGAAAACCACCTGAGAAGCAGCTCCCACAATCAGAAATGTCCTAAAACGGACACAACCAAGCTCTAATGCACACAGGTAAAAAGACGAGTTGTATCCTAGCACCTTGTTGGGTGCTCTGTCCAAGTTGTGCTGGTCATGGAGTGAATCAGCAGGGGTCTACAAGTGTTGTACGTGTTCTTCATCTCCCTCACAGAGTAGATGCTAATTATAAGTGGCATAACTTTTGTCTGGTAAACAGTCTGCAGCCAGTTGTTTGAAAGGCAAATGCAGGGATGATATGGCTTTCCTGAATTTAAAAAAAAAAATGTCTCCTGTAGGAAGGCTGTACTGTCTCTTAGAGGTGGCATTAAAGAGCAGCTCATAACAATCCAGATGTGACAGAACTGAAAATCTTATTAATGCTCCTGATAATGTCACCTCATCATTTTCCTCTCATCTTTGTACAGACTATTGTAGCCTGACAAAATGAGGTAAAATATTTCAAAAATGTTTGAAAAAAGGGTGCTTCAATATGATTTTTGCTTGCAGGGAAAAGTGGACATGAGGCAGAGGTCCAAGCCATCGCTGTTCAACCAAAACTGCCTGCTTTTTATCATTGTACCAATTATGTTGGCAAACTGAAATACATTATTCAAAGGAAATATCTAAAACAATCTGAATGGAGTACTTTAAAGCACAGCTGTCAATGCAAAGTTCAGTCAGAGTTGGATTTTAAAAAAATGTATCTGCTCCGTCATCTGTGTTAGGTTTGCAACTGCTTTCTTTTAATTTCAAACTACTATATCAAACTGCTGTGAGAGCACTGCACAAAACAGCATGGAACTACACAATCAACTGAGCAGAGAGGGAAATACTGAAAACTACTGTACTCAAAGCTGTAGTAAAAGTAACAAATGAGATCTGGAATAAAGAAAATTGCCTGATCACTGATTTATAATAACAGATACTGGAAATAACTCTAACTGAATTTGGAAGTTGGCATAGCATTTAATGAGCAGCATGCTTCTCTGTGATGTATGTATGCCTGTTTAATTATAGGAATGAGAGCTCAGAGCTACCTATCTTGTATGGGAGCATCACTTTGAAGATCGAAATTTTTAAACATTTTTTTCCCCATTTGAAGCTTCTATCCCAAACTTGCCAGAACGTAAGAAAGAACCAGAAAGAAATCAGAAGGGATTTACAGGAGCAGCAAGATACAAAACTCATCTATCTCCCTGCTGTACTCTGCAGGCATTCACCACCTTCATTCTCACGAAGAATCAGTTGAATTGTTTTCTTTCTTTTTTCAATTATCTTTCCTGCTTTCTCTCTTCCTTTTTAATTTTTTCTCCTTTTCTTTCTCTCCTCCTTTTTTCTTTTATTTCTTTTTTCTCTTCCTTTTTTTCCATTCTCTCTTCCCTTTTTTCCTTTCTTTCTCTCCTTTTTTAATTCTCCCTTTCTCTCTCTTTTTTAAAAATTTTCTCTGTCTTTCTCTCTTTCTCTTTCTCTCTCTTTCTCTCTCTTTCTTTCTTTCTTTCTTTCTTTCTTTCTTTCCTTTCTTTCTTTCCTTCCTTCTTTTTTAATTCTCCCTTTCTCTCTCTTTTTTAAAAATTTTCTCTGTCTTTCTCTCTTTCTCTTTCTCTCTCTTTCTCTTTCTCTCTCTTTCTTTCTTTCTTTCTTTCCTTTCTTTCTTTCTTTCCTTCCTTCTTTCTTTCTTTTCTTCCTTCTTTCTTTCTTTTCTTCCTTCTTTCTTTCCTTCTTTCCTTCCTTCTTTCCTTTCTTTCTCTCTTTCCTTTCTGCCTTTCTTTCTTTTTCTCCCTTTCTCTCTCCCTCTCTCTTTCTCTTTCTTTCTCTCTTTCTTTCTCCCTTTCTTTTTTTCTCCTCTCCCTTTCTCCCTTTCTTTCTCCCTCTTTTTCTTTCCTTCTTTCTCTCTTTCTCTCTTTCTCTCTTTCTTTCTTTTTCTCCTTTCTCCCTCTCTCTTTCTCTTTCTCCCTTTCTTTCTCCGTTTCTCTCTCTCTCTCTCTCTGACTTTTTTCCTTCCTTCCTGTCTCTTTCCCCTTCCCTCCTGTCCTCCGCAGGCAGAGCAGCAGCGGGTGCGTGACGCGGTTGGGGCAGCACAGCCGCCAGGGAACGTGCGCCGGAGGGGCAGCGGGACGGGCAGCCACGGTGCGCCCATCCCGACCGGCGGATGGAAGGGAGTGGGCTGGGCGGGGCGGGGCGGGGCGGGGCCGGCTCCGGGCTGTGGCAGAGCCATCTTGGTGCGGAGCGCGAGCAGCACGCAGTCATCGCTGAGGGAAGGCCACCGCAGGAAGCCGAGCTCCGAAACGGCGGCCGGAGCTCTCTGGGAATCCTACTGCCCGTGCGTGCGGGCACCGCTGGAGGGTTTGTCTGCCCGGGCCGAGGTGCGCGCGGGGCTGCGGGGCTGCCGGGCGAGCTGAGCTCCTGGTCCGACGAGGAGTACTCGTGCTTGCGCGGAACTAGAGGCAGCGTACCGAAATGCTCGTCCGTGAGGGTCGCCGGCTCGAGCCGAAGGGAGGAGGGCATCCTTGCGGGCACAGCCCGCCCAGGTGAGGGCGCGGAGCCCTGCACGGCCGTCCTTGCCCGCCGCGCCGTGCGCATCTCGCAGCGCCTGGCTGGGTGCGTGCTGCCAGATAAGCTGCGTTCCGCTCACACCAGGGCTCGCTCCTTCGGTGTATGCAAGCTGGTTCTCTTAGTTCTGCTGAGGCCAGAGCGCGGTGCGTTTCTGGAGGCTGTGCTCTTAATGAACAGAAACGCCCGTAACTTATAGGCGCTACAGAGTGTTGTGCTTTCCTGCTGTTTTCTCTCTGTCAGCACTTTTTAAAATCAGTTTTTTTAATATATATATATATATATTTTTTTTTTCCAACGTGCTTCTAAAGACAAGTTTACTCCATGGCAGCAGCGTGTCCAAGAGGTTTCTGGTATGGACTGCCTGCTGGGATCCCCATCAGGTGAGATCTCTGACAGCACAGCAGTGGAGGACGTTGTGGACCTGTGCTCTGCAGTTTGCAGAAATCTCTGGTTCCTCTCATTCAGGGGGAGCACTTGGTGGCATTTACCATGTAACTATTAACTATGTTGTGCTCTGATGCATTACCTTATGTCTGCTTATCTTTGTTTTTCATCAAACTACTTAAAAACAGTATTAAAGCAATAACACTAAGGTAGAACTAAGTGCTTGCACTGCACGTGCACTCAAGGATGCAACTTTAAGCGTGGATCTATTTCTTGGTATTTTTTTCTTTTTTTTTTCCAAGATAGAACTGGTACTAATGTTGAATATGATGCTTTACATTTCTAAAAGGAAAAGAGTTCTGTAACTAGTAGTGCTTGGGAGCAGCTGCACCCATACACGTTTTACTGAAAGGATTAGGTGCAAACGCGAGGAAAAAAGTCATGCTTCTATAAAACATGACAAGACAAAGTGTGTTCTGAGCAAGCAAAATCATGAATTCTTCAGTATTTACACCTTGATTATAAATCTGGTATCATGGCTGTGGTAGCTATGAATTTATTTATTTATTAACTGCTACGCACGTATCTGTATGGGAGGACTGAAGAAAATTTAGATGGTGTAATAGCAATTGCCTAGCTCATCACTGAATCCTCAACTAATAAAACTTTCCTCCGTAGGGAATATGTCCTAAACCTCTGATGTCAAGAGTAGATTTTTGTTATCAAGGGGAAACCAGGTGTTGTTTTCAAAGCAGCAACCCACGCCTGGTAGGCAACAGCGTAAGAGCACGTGGGAGTGGAAGAATCTAGGATCTGTGTAACTATTAAAACGACTTGACCTTCAAGTTAAAAGGAAATGTATTAGCGCAGTTGTGGACTTCAGACAAGGAACTATAGCAGGGATTTTGTGGTTTCTTTTTTATTTTTTTAATGATAATCATTTTTAACTTCAGAAGATGATCAGCTTACTGTAGGTATTTTCAGGACATGCTGCAGTTGCAGAAGAGTTTCTGGACGTGAAACAGAATAACCAATTACCACTCCTGTGTTTACTGACAATGTCTGAAATGTAGGTCTTGAGATGTGTGGGGCAAGGTGCTGCAGCAGGCATTGGCCAGCTTTCCAGGCAGTGACTGAAAAGGTCTGAGGCTGAAACAGAAATACAAATCTTCCATGGTTTCGCTTGGAGTGGGATGAAACCATACTTAAAAATCCGAAAACCAGATCAACCCCAGTAAATCTGCAGATTCTTTACAGGAAAAATATTCTTGATATAGTAAGGATCCTTACTTAATCACTGTATTTTGTACCTACTTAGGTTGCTGTGGGTTGCACATTTCTATTTCAAGAACATTTTGAATCATAAGATTCACGTTTGCGAAACACCTGACCCTGTGAGAATTACCCAGGAGTAGTAAGGGACATTTCTTAGAAGTGTAATTGAGAATGTCAGGAGTAGCAATACAAAACAGTGAAGAACACAGAATAATTTATTGAATGTGACAACGTTTTTTAAAAAATGTTGGTGACAAAATTACTAATCATGTTCATATATGTTATGGTTATAGTGATATAATCATGATGCAAAGGTAACCTGACCCATACTGTGTGTCTGTCTGAGGCCTGCAATAACTCTTCTGACAGCCTCAGTGTTTTCCTGTTTTCAGGAATCAGTTTTTGGTTTCTACTTGGAGTGGAGGACGTAGTCTGAACGATTTGCACAGCTGTCAGTCTGTGGGCTGGGGAACAGTTTCTACACCTCTTGTGATATACCTTATTCCTAAATTTAGTTGTTCAGTTGTTTAACTGTGGAGGACCAGGAGATTAATAACTATTAACAACCATTATCCATGTGTAAGTTCTTGAATGCCTTACAGCACAGTCCAAATGAAACCCGCAAGGTACAACTCATGAGGTGCTTAGGCATACACACCAAATTCCCAAACCACTCTGAATTCTGCAGCACTACAGAACAAGAGCTGTGCTCTGTTCCTTGGTTCTGAATGTTACTATCACTGTAACATACTGATGAGAGAGTACTGTCCTTAGTTCAGCACTGTTACATCATGCTGCATTTAAGCTGGATTCTTTGCAAAAAAACTTTTTGCAAGCATCTGTATCCCATGGCTACTGACCACCTTACACCCAGACAAGCGATGTGGGTATTTCTTTTTTAGGGCATCAGTAGTAACAAGTTGTTTGGATGACAGCGGATACGCTTTCCTGTTCCTACTGCATGCTGTGCCTTGGGAACTGCTTTCATTTTAGTATGCTTGAACAAATAAGGGAAGAAACTGAAGTGTTCTTAGGCAGTAAGGAACAAGTATGTAGCAGGGTTACACTTTACATATCTGCACTTACCCTTGTGAGTTTTCTAAGGAGTGTGTGTTTTCTGCCGTTCATATCTGAATTCCATGTAAGCTGGAAGCTAAGATGCTGATGTTGTCAAGTAATGGGTAGAGGCATCCGATAGATCCCTTTCACTGGGGAGCTTGTATAGTAGTGATACACAAAATACTCCTTAAGAGAAATCATGTCAGTTATTTTCATGATTAAAATATTATTGAAATGAGTCTTCCAGTGACAAAGCTAAGTTTAATATAAGCTCATAGAAAGCCCTGTACTTAGCTGAAGATTGTTGTCATTCCTGTCATCACTGACCTTAAATTTCAGCAGTTCTACTCAGTATTTCATTTGGCTCTGTGTACATCATGTAACTGGCAGGTGTAACCCGTTCTCATTGGAGAAAGGAAAGTGTTCAGAGAAAGTGAGCTAATTTTTATTTATTTATTTTTCCCTCAGTTTACTATTTCCCATGTAATAGTAATACCTCACAGAGTGTCCTGGAAGAATAAAATTCTTACTGGGGAGTGGAGCAATGTCACCTGATTTTAGTGTCATTCACAATCTTCTCACCAAATACAAGCAATCTGCTCCTGCTTACCCCTCATCAATGGCAAAATATGCTCATAAAGAAGGCCATTTTATCTGCCACCAAACAGTGTTTCATCTCCAGTAAGGAAGCAGCGTGTTCACAAAATGCTGCCTCAGAATTCAAATTGAAGACCTCAGAATTCAAATTGAAGACTGGGGAATCTTAAGAGCCCTGTAATCCAATATTTTTTTCTGCTGTATCAATTAAAGTTTGATTCAATTGTAAAGATTGGTTAAAAGTTTTTAATACAGGCTTATGGAATATCTTTAGTGATTAGCTGATGACAGCCGTCACTGTCTGACCTTTTGGGGAAAAGAAAAAGTTTTAATTTTGTTTAGAAAAATATTTTTCTGCCTAGTTTCCTTCTTAGTCTTGCAAAATTTTACAGTATATCCCATAAGTTGGTAGTTCAGATTTTGGTAGTGGGTGTGATAACTTTCTACTTAAACAATGCTTATTTCTGAATATCACTTCTAGTTTTTGAAGTTGATGTAACAAATGACTTTATTGAAAAAGCGGAAATTTTACACAAGGAGCTGCATCACATGCAGTGAGTTGTTAAAAACAAGCCTTTGATCCTGCAAGTATTTTTCAGTGCAAGGGCTTACATTAAACTTGCAGAGATTTGTTTTATAAGTAAAGATTGCCAATAAATGTGTACGTCTGTAGCATCAGATCTTTTGGCTATTTTTATTTTATTTTTTACTTTTTGTGTTGCCATCCAGTTCTGTGTGACTTCCTTGAAATCCTTTATTTTATTTTATCTTTAATGGTCTAATGTGTAACATTGTTCAAAGATGTTTTTAGTGTTGCAGACCTGGAGTATCGCTTACTTAAAATATTGGTGAAATGCTTATTTTCATAAATGTGCGTAAGTGAATGAAGTTAAAACTTGAGTTACAGTGTCTTTTAACAAGGATATATATACTATAACCTGGTGTTTTTTGAAAGCAACTTGTGAGACCAGACAGCTGAGCAAGGGTGAGTTTCTTCATCCTCATTAGGTGAGGTTCTGTACTGGCCTGTTAATTTCAGTGCCACACATTTAATGCTTGAACAAAGCTATCTAGCTCAAGCACCTCAGTTATGGTTCTTGAACCACCCTAACTTTGTTGATTCTTCCAGAATATTTAATAAAACAGGGTTCCATGGGATGCTTCGGAAAGCTACTACCTTCCAGATAATCTCTCATTTTGAAAATACACATTTTTTGTTATCCAGAGAAAGACAGGCACAACATTTCTCAGAAGGTGTACTCTATGCTATATATCTCTGTTATTCCCACAGTCATCTGTGAAAAATTAGAAATTTTTAAGGACGAAAAATTACGATTTATAAAATCATTAGTTCATCTCTTGTAACAGTGTTAGTTGTGAAGACCAAATGAGCTCAAAGTAAGCAATAAATTATCAAAGGGATGAGTATATTTATCAGTGAGGGAAGGTAAGAATCAGTCGTTCTCCTGCTGACTTCATCATGGAGATGAAAAGATGGGGAAAAATCAGCACAATTTGTATTCATGTACTTTTGTTTCCAGTTTCACAGAGGGAAATCTAGGAAATTTAAACAAAAAAAAAGCGTGCATGAAGATGTAATGGACTCCATCCAAAATACAGTAAATTACTTAGAATCTGTTCGTTACACTTTTGAATCTGTTGTTTTTGCCACCATGCAGGAAGATGATATGGATCAAGCTCTTAAGTAATCTCATAGACTTGGGAGTAAAGAATAAGAAACAGGAATGTTTTAAATTCAGCCTGATGAATATCCAAGGAAAATTACCGTAGGAAATCCTGCACCTGGCAGAAGAGAACAGTTCTACTCAGTCAAGTCCAATTTGAATTGGAATAAGTGACTAGATACTGCTGGATGAATAATTTTTAAAAATTCTCTTTGGCCAAGTAATATGGTGTGAGAGACAAATAGATCCTTTAAAAAGCAGTAAGACAAAATTCCAGGTTTTTCCTTAATGACAGTTTTGATCTGCTCTGTCTCTTCTGTTTCCAACTGCTGCTTTTTTATTGTTTATGCATTCCCACCTAAAAACTTCATATCAAAGACTGATTGCAGAATCTACCTGAAAGTTGTTGCCTGCTTATTTCCTTCATCTGATTTCCGGTGCGGAACATGTTGAGATTTTCAGAAGTCCTCTACCAAATATTCTTTAAGAAGCTGGTCCATGGGAGAGCTTTTGTCTCTTATTACCTTGCAGTTTGGAGCTCCTCCTGATTTTTCTCCAGTCCAGTGGGATTAAGAATGTGATGCTTCAGCAGTGTTGTGTCTGCATGCCTGGCATTTGTTCCTTTGAAGTGTAAGTTCTATTTTCTTTAGGAGCTATGCCTATTCTGCTTGTGATGCATACAAAATACTCTAACCGGTGCAAAAGATGAAAATTAATTAAAATACAATTCAATAATTTCATGACAGATTCTTATATTTAAAAAATTCAGACCGTTATTCTGAGGAAATTAGGCATAGTCTCTCTGTAATTGATGACAAAATACACTGAAATCATAGAATCATAGAATGGCCTGGGTTGAAAAGATCAAGTTTCAACCCCCCCCTGCTGTGGGCAGAGTTGCCAGCCACTAGAGCAGGCTGCCCACAGCCACATCCAGCCTTGCCTTGGATGCCTCCAGGAATGAGGCATCCACAACCTCTCTGGAAACCTGTTCCAGTGCATCACCACCCTCTCAGTGAAAAGCTTCCTCCTAATGTCTAACCTAAATCTCCCCGGTCTTAGTTTAAAACTCTTCCCCCTTATCCTATCACTGTCAACCTGTGTAAACAATTGTTTCCCCTTGGTTCATGTGCTCCTTTAAGTACTGGAAGGCCGCAATGAGACCTTGCCTGAGCCTTCTCCAAGCTAAGTACACACAGTTCCATGAACCTTTCCTCCAGAGGTTCCTCCAGAGGGCTCCAGCCCTCTGATCATTTTAGTGGCCCTCCACTGGACCTGTTCCAAGAGTACTACATCTTTCTTGTGCTGGGGGCCCCAGGCCTGGAAGCAGTACTCCAGATGGGGATTCTTGGGAGCTGAGTAGAGGGGGACAATCACCTCTCTCTGCCTGCTGGCCATCCCTTTTTTAATAATTAATGCATGACAGAAGCTGCCAAATACTTGTTCTTGAAACAAAGATCCTTCAGCAAATGTCCCAAACACACAGTTTTATGAAGCTTCTGAATTTGTTTGCAAACCTTAACGTTATCAGGCCAATATAGTCACAGGGATTTAATTGTACCTCTTAGGCTGCCTGTTTTTTCCTGGTGGTTTTCTTCACACACTCTCTGCTAAGATCAGTTCAGGTGGGAACCGTGACACTGAAGAGGCTCTGGGCAGCTGCCACCACTTCAAATACTGATTGCCTAAACCTGGCTAGAGCATGTCTGTATGCAGACTGTGGGTGATGCTGGGGCTGGAAGGCACCTTTGCATTCTCTGCTGCGAGGTCACAGTGAAGCAGGTTATCAGTAGTTATTCCTCCCTCCTCTTTTCCCCTCCATCAATGTTGCAGGCTGAACTTTATGAGGAGTTTAGCCCTTGTTCCAAAATACTTTTACCTTTATGGTAATTGTTTTTTCTGAGGCAGCAGTGTGAGAGAGGAAAAGGCTTTAATGCATTAATTGAGTCAGCCTGCAGACTGTTTGCTCTCTGCATCGTATGCTTATCTGCTTGTACTGAAGAGGAGTTGTGTACTGCTACTGAACTTTTAAACAGATGAAATTGAGCAGGTCATCAAGAAAAATATACTGCCTGCATTCACCCTTCCCTCCCCTGTTTTTATTAGTAACAATTAACTTTTCTACTTAATCAGAAAATGAGTCTTTCAACAGATGGCTTGCTTTTTGCCTTTGGTAGCATTTGGCATATAGCTAGGCAGTTAACCTTTTTTGTCTTCTTAGCTCATAGTACCTCTGGAGAAGCACTGAATTCTGCAAAACACCAATAATTATATGAGATTTACAAGTCATTTTATTTCTGCAAGAGAAACTTCTTATTTTCTCAGTAGCCTGTCAGAATTGCTCTGTCCTGCAAGTTGCTAATGGTAGCTCTGCAAGCCTTAGAGGTCTGATTTCAGCTTCAGTGATTTTTAAATGGGATGTTAACTTCCAAAGGCAGTCTGTTATTGCTGCAAAGCATAAACTTGCCATTGATTTAGCCCAGTTGATACGTTCTAGATTACAGAGCATGGTGAATCTCTGGGTTAATGGCACAGCTAGGGTATGCAGCTTTGAAGTAATACTTCCCTTGGTCTGACTGCAGACTAAGCTTAAGTACATACACTGCCTTCCAGGGATGAGTGATAATTTTTATCACAACCATGCTGATTTATAAGACATCTTTAAAGGTAAGGAAAAGTTGCATGTGAGCATACATGCTGCAGAGATATTACAGCATAAATTCTAAGGGTGGAAACACATAGCAAAGACAAACTACACAAAAAAGATAATGATTTTTTCAGTATATCCACAATTATTATGAAATAAGCACCTCGAATTTTAAAACTGCTTCCAATTTTGAAGAATTAAAACTCTTTCCTATCCTGAGATACAGCAGCAAAACTGGAAAATTCTAGTGTAATTCACTGATGTTATTTTCAAGTGGGAGATTTAGCAGCTGTTCTTTAAACTGGATTTAGAAAAAAATCTTGAATCTAGAATGTTATGTCATTCACATCTTTAACTCTCTACTATTTTGCTACAAGGGAAAAACTATTGGTGAAAGAAGCCTTGGACCATGTGAAACAATGGCAGCCTGCATACTAATTGTAACATTAAAGACATACATTAACAAAAACAATAAAACGTGCTCTTTCTGTCATTGTAAAGTGTGATGAAGTGCTTAGTTTTGTGATGGTTTCCATTCTGTTTCTGTACTGTGTACAAACATGCCTTGCTGTCTGAGCTCTTCTTTTTAGACAGCTCTGGATTAAATATGGTAATTGAAAATTGCTTAGTGAGTTCAACACTGATAAGAACTGTAGCATGTGAAGGAGACAATGCTGTGTGGAAACCACGGCTTTTAAAATGATTTCATTGGAACACATTTTCTTCAGATCACTTGCAATGTGCTATGCAGTTAGGGTGTCTTGTGGAATTGCCTGCTGATACAATTGTCTAACAGCAAGGGACTGTGTTTTAAATATCTTGCTTTGGTGTTCTTTTTTTAAATTTTTTTTTGTCTGTTTGTTTTAGGTAAATCTAAGGTGAAGAGATCAATCAGATCTACAAATTGTGTATTGCAAATGAAGTCACTTCAGAATATGCTTCTGCTACTGTACAGAAGATACTTCCCTACATCTACCATGTTCTGTGCTGGATTTCGTCGATGCACTGTAAAGAGAAATCCTCAATGTATTGTTGCCTTATGAAGAACAGATAAGCAAACACTGGCTGTGCTCTGCAACTGCTCTAAGCACAGAAGTCTAAACGGCTCTTTGTCAGAGCTTTTCTTAGATCACATAGCCTCAGAGGTAAAAACAACTCACAGGAGAGTAACTGTACACTCTACTGTGGGATTGATATCCAGATGTTTTACATAAGTGTAAAGCTTCTACCTAAATTTTGCATTTGTATTTCAGATAATATGTAGTAAGAGGTTATATGGTTCCTACAAATGTCTTTCTAAGAAGTTCCTTCATGCAGAGCTGGAGGGGAGGCAAGATGTTGGCATAGCTGTTAACCTAAAAACCTGCTATGCCGACATATTGTCATCTTTCTTGTCTGTTTGCATCAGAGACAAATTCTAAATTGTAATGGACATTCGGAACAGCCTTAGACTTTATAGAAACCTGAAATGCCATTTCTCTGACCCCTCTTTGGAGTTAATGAGCAAGAAGTTATTCACTGTCTTGAAGGATGGATAGGTGTTGGATTTTTTTGTTTTGTTTTGTTACTCAGATGACAAACGCTTGAACTTGTTCTGAAGAGTTAGATGCAGAAAGTAAGGGATTGGCTAGGTCTGAAGAAGCTGTCAGGGGACAAAACAAACACTGGTGAGTATTTCACTCGCTCCCTCACCCGTACAGATCTGCAGACAAATTGTGAGCTGTAGGTTGGTAGACTACATAAGCTGTAATTCTATTCACATATTTTTGCACTAAAACTGTTCTTTTGTTGTTGTTGTTTTTTGTTTTTAATGTTTCTGCATTCTTCTGAGAGCTATCTCATAAAGAGTTCTAAACAACGAGAATAAAGTGGTAGTCAAACAATGAAGGAGCAACCACTGAAGGAATGCTGCAGCTGTGTTTCCCTGATCTGTTTCCAATCCTTGGAAGAAAAAAGTAAACCAGATTAAAAACAAAACAAGACAAAACAAAACATAAAATGTACTCCTGAAAAAGTTTGTATTGGGCTGACATGGCAAGGCTTCTGTAACAGGGGTGCTACGGGCAGGAATGACCTCTAGAAGCTGCTTCCCAGTGCTGCCCCATGTCAGGGGCTCCAAAAGGGACCCACCACCAGGAGAGCTGAGCAGCGAGCAATGCTGGGTGTGCTCTGGGAGAGCAGATGGAGGAAAAAGAAAACTGCTGCACAACGGCAGCTGGGAGGGTGCAGTGAGGAATGTGAGAGGAAGGAGCCCTGCAGGCACTAAGAGCAGTGCAGGAGGGCAGGAGGTGGTCCAATCACAGAGCAGAAGTTCCCTGCAGCCCAGGACAGGACCGAGCTGGAGCAGGCTGTCCCCTGCAGCCCATGGACAGCATACAGAGTAGGTCTCCATGTGCAGCCATGGAGAAGCCCACGGTGCAGCAGGGGCACTGAGCAACCACGGAGGAGCAGCAGAGATGAAGAGTAACAGAGACCTGCAGCATCCATTCCCCTGCACTGTTCAAGTGGAGAAGATAGAAGATGATGGGAGGGAAGAGGTTTTTCTTTTCTTTCTGGTTCTCATAGTTCTATTCTGTTAGTAATAGACAATGAATTACATTAATCTTCCTATGCTGAATCTGTTTAGCCTGTGGCATTAATTGTTGTGTAATCTCTCTATCCTTATTTCAACCACAAGGTGTTTTATTGCATTTTTCTCTCTGTTCTGTTGAGGGAGAGTAAGAGAGTGGCAAAGAGGTGTTAAGATGCTTTCAGTGTTAAACCATTAACAAAGATGTCATGTCTGCTGTGAAGGGAGCCTCATGAAAAATGTAAATTTAATGAATGAAGAAAATGCTACGTGTATTCATTCTACCTATGATGTTACTTAACCAAATCAGAGCTTTGCTTTGAAAAATCTACAATGAGAGTCTTATGAGCAGCAGTGCTATTAAAAACAAACAAAATAACAAAAAGTAAAATCATAATAAAGCTGACACTGACTCCAAATTGTATATAATTCCAGAAGTTGTTTTGCACTAGCAGCTCTAAATGTCTCACGTCTCCTTAAAATTGCTTTCTGGCGTACTGAGTTTGACATAAAAACCAGTGTTCCTTCTACTACGTTACAAGCAGAGATGAAAAAATGCGTATTCATGCAAAGTTAAAATCTCCTATTTCTCAAACTTTAAAACAGAACTCAGTTCTCTGTATTATCTGACACTCATGTTGCATCTTTGCTGGAGCTTAGTCAAATCATTGGAATACCATCATTCATCACTTTCAAGAAATCAGATATACCCCAAAACTCCAGTCCAAAGCAAACTGTACCACAAGTGCAGAATCTTAACACAGATGTGCTCTTTTTATGTTGTCACGGTTTCA
The DNA here is from genome assembly GCA_023055505.1 of Callipepla californica brunnescens. Lineage (NCBI taxonomy): Eukaryota > Metazoa > Chordata > Aves > Galliformes > Odontophoridae > Callipepla > Callipepla californica. Next base: position 259,955 of record JALIRH010000187.1, read on the forward strand.
AAAAAAAGTTTCTCAATTTCAGGTAGAATAGAACTATTTGGAGATTATGTTACACTAAATGTAAAAAGAGGCTGTTAAACAGCTATTGAACTCTTCAAATTCCATAAAATTATGTGCCTACTGCCTTCAATGGATAATACTTTTTATGTCAAAATTTTGGCTTGGTATTTTATCATCAAGACTAAAAATTCTGAACAGCTTGGTAGTTATGTTTATATTGAGAATCTTAAATGTCTAAACATTACATTCATTTTTGCAACGTTCACCAATGCTTTTCTGCTCAGAAGTTGTTAGTTTTTTTGTGTTTCTCACAGTAACTCTATTCTTAAGTCAGGGTGTGTATGGTGGTTGCAGGTTTGCAGAGAATGTTTATTCATTCTAATGAGTTTCTAAAAAATATGTTTTACATTTTTTTCCCATGATTAATGGTGGACATAGGATGCAGCGCAAGGCCATGGGGCTGAAGAGCGCTGAGGGAGCTGGCGGATGTGATTGCCAAGCTGCTTTCCATCACCTATCAGTGTTCCTGGTCAACCAAAGAGGTTCCAGAGGACTGGAGACTTGTCAGTGTGACTCCCATCTACGAGAAGAGTCATAAGGAAGATCTGAGGAACTACAGGCCTGTCAGCCTGATCTCAATGCCAGAGAAGGTTATGGAACAGATCATCTTGAGAGAGATCACATGCTATGTGGGGGACAGCTGAGGAATCAGACCCAACCAGCGTGGTTTCATAAAAGGCAGGTGCTTATTGGCCAACCTGATCTCCTTCTATGACCAGGTGACAGAATGGTGGATGAGGAATACTACGTGTTGCTGTAGTCTACCTGTACTTCAGCAAAGTCTTCAACACTGTCTCCCACAGTATTCCTGTGGCTTGGACAGAGAGAGTGTATGCTGAGTAAGGATGTGGTTGGAGGGCCAGGCCCAGAGAGTAGTGGTGAATGGAGTTAAATCCAGCTGGTGACTGGTCATGGAGGTGTTCCCCAGGAGTCAGTACTGGGGCCTGTCCTCTTCAGTACCTTTATTGGTGACCTGGATTGAGTGCACCCTCAGTAAGTTTGCAGTTACACCAGGTTGGCTGGAAAGGTTGATTTGCCTGGGGGCAAAGGCCCTTCAGAGTGATCTAAACAGTTGGGATCACTGGGCTGAGACCAGTGGGATGAAGTTCAACAAGAACAGGCTTGATGGGCCTTTGATCAGCCTGGTCTAGAGGGAGGTGTCCCTGCCTGTGGCAGGGGAGTTGAATGTAATTGATCTTAAACATCCTTTTCTACCCAAACCATGTTATGATTCTAAAACTGAGTGCTGGGTCCTACACTTTGGTTGTAACAGCCCCATGCATCACTATGGGCTTGGGGCAGAGTGGCTGGAAGAATGCTTGGAGGAAACAGACCTTGGGGTGTTGATCAGCACTTGGCTGAACATGAATCAGCAGTGTGCCCAGGTGGCCAAGAAGGTTGATGGCGTCCTGGCTTGTAACAGAAATCGCATTGCCAGCAGGAGTGTGGAAGAGATCATTATCTCTGCACTCAGTCCTGGTGAGGCTGCACCTTGAGTACTGTGTTCAGTTTTGAGCCCCTCACTGCAAGAAAGACACTGAAGGGCAACAAAGCCATGAGGGGTCAGGAGTACAAGTCCTATGGGGAGTGAATGAAGGAGCTGGGATTTTTCAGTCTGGACAAGAAGAGGCTCAGGGGAGATCTTTCTGCTCTCTACAACTACCTGAAAGGAGGTTGTAGTGAGGTGGGGTTGGCCTCTTCTACCATGTAACTAGCATTTGGACAAAAAGTAATGGCCTCAAGTTGCACTGGGGGAGGTTCAGGCTGGATATTAGGAAAGATTAATTCTTCATAAGAGTAGACAGGCAGGTATTCAAGAATTGTGTAGATTTGGTACTAGGGCACATGATTTAGTGGGAAATACTGGTGGTAGGTTGGCGGTTGTAATGGATGATCTTGGCAGTCTTCCAACCTTGGTGATTCTATGATGCTATATCATGAAAGCCCAGTTTTAAGAATCCATCTTAATAGCTGCCCATGGACAGTTTTAGTCAGGACCCTTATGCGTGACAGACGTATGTTTACATTCATTTTCCATTCTCCCCCCATAGTATCTGTTTTTTCAAAAGCTGTGTCTTTTTTTTATTTTTGTAACAACTTACATTCACTAAGCATGTAAGACTGGAATGGTTTGCATATTGTCTCAATTAAGTCTCAGATCAAATTCTTTAAAACTCACAGCACCATTTAAGAAAGTAGTTGTATTTTTCCCCTCCTTCTTTAAAATTTATTAAAAATAATAATTAATTTTACATTTGCAAATAATATCTCTTTTCTGGCAGCTCTTTCATTTTAAGTTAAATATCTGTTTATGTTGCAGCATTCTGTGATCTGTATTATGATAGAGCAGTGGAACAGCCTCACAGTTTGGACATGCAGCCTTGCTGTGGTTCAGTCTGGCAGGTGTTAGGTTACTGCATGCAGAAGCTAGTTCTGGTTCCATCAGAGTTCATTCTTCTTTGTCCTGGGTGGTTCTCAGCCCAGTACCATTAACAAGACATGTAACTACCATAATAATGATGACATTCAGTACTGTGACACAATTCAACATTCAGTTAAACAGTTTAAGTTATTGGCTGGCCTCACCCAGCACCAAATCACCTTGAGGGGCACAATGGACATCCTCATTCTTTTGCATTACCCATCACTTGTACACAGGCCCTTGAGCAAAAGCAATCCCACAAATAGGTTGGCCTTTTCCTGAGGCAGGAGTAACCCAGACTGTCTTGCTCAGCATGTTCTTTTTGTACAACACCGAGACTTCATCCCCTTCTTCAGTATGAAGATTTGATTGGACAGGACCAGCTCAAGTGTTGACTAACCAGGTGACTTTTGCTAAACGTGTGTCCCAGTGTTTGAATGTCCCAGCACCCATTGCTCTCAGTATAGTCTTTAACTGTCCACTGTATCACTCAGGCCAGGCTGGTGCATGATAAAGGATGTGATATAGCTACTCAGTGCCATGCTTTTTGGCCCAGGTATTTATTAGGCCATTTTGGAAATGAGTCTTGTTTGTAGATTCAATTCTTTCTGAGGTAATATCGTCACCACAAGACTTGCTTTTCAAGATTATGTATGGCATCTTGGGCAGGGGTTGCAGTGGTAGTTGGGTAGTGGTAGTGCACCCCCAATTGCTCAGGGGGCATAAGCCAGGAGCCCAGCACACTGCAGTGATTTATGCCTGTTCAGTATTGCCAGGGCAACAGCAGACCTTTTCCAAATATTCTATTAGTTTTTCAGGATTCTGCAGTTACTCAGAGGTGAAGTTCAAATCCGCTGGGGGCATCTACCACCCTAGGCACCTGCCCATGCCATCCCACACTCCCTGCCTCTCATAACTATCCTGCCTCAGGGCAGACCTCTGGGTGATATTCTTAAATACTGTTTAATCTTAAACATTACCTAAAACATATTCACAACATAGAGCAATAAGAGCATACTGGTTTGAACATCCCATAGATATTCAAAATCCTTAAGAATTTTGTAACAAGTTTTTGAGCTCTAGGGAAAGAAGAAAAAGTGAAATGGAGGCTAAGGAACTGCTGTAAAGTGTCCTCCCGTATCTCCTCCATAGCCAGGCTCCTTGAGGTGACAAGCAAAGAATGTAATGACTAGTAGTATTAGCAAATGGCTTCCAAAACCCAAAGATGGCTATAGTGCTGGATAGACAGAGAAATTTTGTGATAATATAAGCCATGTCCACGTGGCACCGCAAAATAAAAACCTCAGTTCAAGCCCCAGAGTTAATATTAGACATAATAGGTAAAAGCAGCAGCAAGCAGGGTACTGCAAAACACTGATCCATGAGTAGACTCTCACAGATTTCTTTCTCTACTTTTTCTATGTAGAGAAAAAAATCAACATCATGACCAGTAAGTACTGAACTACCACAACACCATATTTTAACACACTCTGATCAGACCTGCTGTCATCTCAACCCTTTGTGCCCCACAGCACACTGGGTGCTGATATGGTTTAATCTGGCAGGTGGCCAAACACCACACAGTCATTCTCTCACTCCCCGTTCCTCTCAGTGGGATGGGAGAGAAAATTAGGAAAAAAACCACCAAAAACAAAACAAAGTACAACTTGTAGATTGACAAAAAATACTTATTAAGATAGAGGAGAGGAAAAGGATAGTAATTATGACTATATGTATTTATACAGATGTATAGGACAAGTGATGCACAATCAACTGCTCACCACTTTCTGGCTGATGCCCAACTAGACCTCCCTAGCAGAAGAAAAAAGCAAGATGAACTCCTGTCTTCTTCAAAACTCCTTCTACACAATGTCATATAGTGTGGAGTATCTTCTGGGTCAGTTTAAATCAGCTGTCCTAGTTCTGTTCCCTCCCAGCTCCTTGGGACCTTTGCTGAGAATGGCCTTGGCCATTCAAGCAACTATAAACACTGGTGTGTTATCAAGATTGTTTTTCTCCTGGAACCAAACTTTAGCCTTGTACCAGGTGCTCTGAATAAAGCAATTCTATCCCAGTTGAAACTAAGATGGCCCTTCTTTCTTCCTGAAACTGTTTCACAAGCTTAAGAATATTGCATGTCACCATATGAACTAGCTGAACTAGGTCACAAAAATAAGGAACAAAATAATGCAAACTTAAAAGGAAACAAAAATCACAGAATGCCATCTAAGAAACACATATTTAATAGGCAGAACAGAGACAGGTGATGTTTTTCTTATTAAATCTGTAGCTGCCTTTTAAAAAAAAAACACTCTATGAATCAAACTTATTTTTCCAGACCCTCTCCAAAATAAACATTGCTGTCATGATGCAAGTACATGCTGCTCCTGCTTTGTAACTTCAAAATGCTAAACAACAACAAAAGATTCCTCGTAAAACAACTCAAGCAAGAAATACTTGGTTTACACTGATATACAAATGACTGTTTTCTTATTACACATCATTCCAAAAAGTAATACATCTCAACAGGAGATTGTAAAAAAACTTTGGTGTGGATATCAACTGATATGACTGTAGCTGTGCAAAGTTAATCAAATTTATCACCATTAATCATCATGAACAACATGTTACAGGATGCTTTCAGTTGCAATGAGACGTGACACGATATTACTGACTCTTAGAATTTATCAGAAGATGCAACAGTTCAGATATTTGTTTTAGTGAGATTTAAGTTCAGATATTTGTTTTAGTGAGATTTACATCCCGGATTTTAAACTGCATTTTTTTCAAATAGGAATGGGTTGGAAACCAAACCTCCCATCTTGTGAAGCATTGCAGGGCCAATAAATGGAACTTCTGATTATTCTGAACAGTTTTGATTTGTCACTTCTGGAAAAAAAATAATAAATTGCAGTTTAGTAACAATAAAATTATGTTTCTGCTCCAACTCTGCAACTATAAATCGTAAGCAAAACTGAGACTCACCCTTAACAAACTACACTGAAATCAGCATATTCTGTGAAGAGAGGTGAACTGTGGCAACATCTTATTTCTGGAGGAAGTAACTGCACTGTAGAAACTTATCTATAATACTACAAATTGTACAGATAGCATCTACTGTATAATGGGAAACATTCTCAGTAACTGGATTTCAGGTAAAGATTAGCTGTTTTTCTTGTTTTATGGGTGTATAGATTTAAAACTTATGTTACAGGTGGCCCAATGTGTTCAGAAGAAGCAGAAAAAAAATGAACAAGAACAATGAAAATAGTCAATTTTATCCCCATACAAGATTTGGGCAGAATTACATAGAAAGGGAAGGAAAGGGGAACGTCTCAAACCTTGCTGCATGTCAGCATAACTACAGTTCTGTCTCTATTTAGGATTAAAATACTGCTGTGGAATTATGTTTACTCTGAAGGTCTGTAATAAGTTCTCACAAACTACATAAGTTGCTCCAAAAATAATGACTCCTTTGTTATTACTTTGGCCCATGGTGTAAGAGTCAGATGCTGGTGCTGAAGCTTCCCAACAATATTCCGTTACATTTTTGTAGCAATATAACAGATAGCAACAGAGTGCATGCAGGCTTTTGTTCTTTGCAGGCAAAAAAGGACAACTAATGATAGTGACTGTGATGAAAAAATTGTGTTTTGTAGCTGAGAACTTGCTCTATCAAACAGTGTTATTGTGTTGTTTGTACCTGTTGTAGTTTCAATGGAAATAAATAGGAGACATTTCTTTTGGAACAGCCTACATGTTCAAAATTCCCAGACATGGTGTTTCACTCATCACTGTAACAGATACTCCTTGTTGATTGTACAAATTCCTCCCGCTCCCTCTTTGATACAGCAACAGAGGGAATTTGGAGGATTTTTGTGCACTGACAGAAAATGAGAGATTTTGCCCAGAGGAAGCTTGAGAATGAACACAAATCTGCACTAATACTAAATAATTTGGTTGGACTTAGAAGCTGTTTTATTTATGTCTTCTACTAATTCTGCAGTGCATGTTTAACTATTAAAAATTGCACTAATTCTGGTTAGCGATTTCTGAACCATTTACTGATTATTAAGAGTTGTCTACTTAAGTTATGTGGGTTTACATTTTATGTTTAATTCTACATTTTCAGGCATGTTATACACATTGCATCAAATTGGTGTGATCATTTGTGTACCAAGTGCTGAACTGTTATCCAGAAATATCCCTACGAACAATGCGAACTCCACCACTTCTAGCTTCTGCTGAGGATGCAATAATTTGTTTTCATATATATTTAACTTTCTGAGCATTATTCTCATTAATGGGAACAAGTAAACCTGTAGAAAATGGATTAGAAAAGCTCATCTAGAATTTAGAGGCTTGGAAGGTCTCCAGTGTTCTTTCTGAACAGAGATGACTTGCAAGAGCCTCATCCAGCTGCTGCTGCTTTATATGAATATCTAGAACACTTTACAGTGATGCTTCAAGATTAAATCTTTTGTCAGTACTATTAACTTCAACTTTAAATGGCAAAGAAAGCATGAGGGGTGCAGGCAGTAGAGATACAATATCCAGCTGTACTTTCAATACTGTTAAGACAGCTAATTTAAAAATCTCTCAGCGACTTCATGCATACTGCTTGCCTTGATCACATAGCATCAGTTTGCAGCATACAGCTCATGGGTGTCCAAACTTTTTGCATGCCTGGGCCACACTGAGAAAGTAGAAATTATCTTGGGCTGCATATATGTAGGTTGCTCCAGAAGTAATGCCTCCTATTCATTTCCATGGAAACTACAACTGCTACAAAGAACGCAGTACCACTGTTTGATAGAGGAAATCTCAGCAAGAAAACTAGTTTTCAATATAGTCACCACCACCAACTATTCATTTTCACCTGCAATGAACAAGGGTCTGCATGCTGCACTCAAAAAAACCTGCACCAGCAGTAGTGACTCGATGTCACCCCAACTGAAACACACAGTCCACCTCTTCACTGTGCTCACATCAGCTGGTTGGTCTTCATAAACATTCAGCAAGCATTGTTGAATGTCAGTGGGTGCCATTTTTTCCTCATGGAGGTATTCATTTTCACACATTTGCTTCCTATGCACTTCCAAGTCAGATGCCATTTTGTCCGACTGCCCCTCTGCTGGCATCTGCCTCATGGCAACAGTGTGGAATGGGATACTGGTGAGAAGGTTCCACCTCTAGTGTCATACTACCAACATCTGCCTCTGATGTTACGTGCTAACATAATAAAACAGGAGGGGTTACTTTCAGGGCAGCCCTCACAAAATATACAGTATCATTAATATATAGGTAACAAAACAATTTAATTTAAAATCTTTTTCTTGAAACAATTAAAAAAAATAGGGACAAAAATATAAAAGTAGTGGGATATGTGACCTTGTTTTTATGAAACTAATGCACCAGTCTGGTTCAATGGCAGCGGCTGCAATTCTCAGTGAGCTCTCAAGGTGTTCATCAGAGATTTTTAATGAAATTTTGCTCTTCCTGTACTTCATCCTTGACAATAATTGTTCAAAATATGTGTACTGCCAGAAAGTGATGACATGAATAAAGTGTGATCATGAAGGATATTTTTCTCTGCTTTACATGGGGATTATGGCAGTCCAGTAAAGAGACATGATCAGATTTTTGACTTGAATACCTGATTACAACTCTATACATTCCATTTGCAAATTCGCACATTATGTATTTATATAAATTGATAATGGTCTCACAAATGAAACAGATGATTTTTTTTTTGTCAGAGTTCAAACCCCAAGCTGTGGGGTGTGGTTGACACACCAGAGGGATGGGATGCCATCCAAAGAGACCTAGGCAGGCAGAACAGTGGGCCCAGGAGACTCTGATGAGGCTCAACAAATTTAAGTGCAAGGTCTTGCAGCGGGGTTGAGGCACCCCCTTTACCAATACAAGCTGGGAAATAAAAGGATTAAGCACAGGCCTGCCAAAAAAGACCTGGGGGTGCTGGTGGATGGAAGGATGGTCATGAGCCAACAATGTGAAGTTGCAGCCAAGAACACCAACAGATCCTGGGCTGCATCAAAAGAAGCATGGCCAGCAGTGTGAGGGAGGTGATCCTGCCCCTCTGCTCTGTGCTGCTGAGACCTCACCTGGAGCACTGTGTCCAGATATGGAATTCTCAGTACAGGAGAGACACGGACCTATTGGAGCATGGCCAGAGGAGGGCCACAAAAATGGTCCAAGGAATGGAACACCTCTTCTACAAGGACAGGCTGAGAGAGCTGGGGCCATGTAGCCTGGAGAAGGCTACTAGGTGACCTGAGAGCGGCCTGTCAGCGGAGGCCTGGGGAGATACATGAAAGAAGAGAACAGACTCTTTAGCAGGGTCTGTGGTGACAGGACAAGAGGAAATTGTTTCAAACTTTAAGAGAGGAGATTTAGGTTGGATATAAGGAAAAAGTCTCTCACAGTGAGAGTGGCGAGGCCCTGGAACAAACTGTCCAGATACACTGTGGATTCTCCATCCCAGGAATCTGCTGGGGCCAAATGAATGGGTCTGTGAGCACCTGACTGTGCTGTGGCTGTCCCTGTTTATTCCAGGGGAGCTTGATTTGATGGCCTTTAAAGGTCTCTTCCAATGGGAAGGATTCCATGGTTCTATGATCCTATTTTCAAATTCATTTACCAAAACAGAAGGCATGGCTGCATATTCCTTGCTGCTCAGAGCCCCTGTTTAGCCAGTGTATCAAGATGCACACGGTCATGTGCCATCGCTTGAGTCAGCACTGTCAGGGCAGTGCTGCCCTCCCCGCACCCCGCTTTCAGTGGTCACTGCTGCCCGATGGGTGCGTGCCCCAGGGCTGCTCTGCGGCGACGAACCGCTGCCTTTAAATCTCGGGGAGGAGGGCAGGCATGCCTGCTACATCTCTTCAGGTCAGCGAAGAGCTAGGGAAACAGAACTTACTTCCAAAGCGAGAAGTCTACGCAAAGTAACTAGCGCCCTCTTGTGTTCATGGTACGCAGAGGTCAAATGCCTGAGAACACCAGAACATTAAATCCACCTCACAGCTTGGTGCACCTTCCTCCTGCCACAGAACTGGTGTGACAGCAGAAAGCTGAAGGCTCACGCGTGTTTCTCCATCAGATGGCTGTTGTCCAGACAGGGAAGTAATGATTTCTACACACACACACCACTTTGTGGTTTTCACTGACACAGAAATCGTGCTAAAATTATACACAGAAATCTTCCATCTCAGTGAAGATGAACTTTTGCCCCAGTATTTCTGTGGAACTACCACTAGCTTTCCAAGATACGTGGAAATCTCTCTCAAAAAAAGATTTTTCATCCCGTCTGCAACAGAAGGTAGAAAGTCCTCAGTGAGCTCTTGAAAATTTTTATACTTTGTTCTGTCAAGGATTTGTTCCATGTCAGTAGCACAGTAAAGAGTGCAATACCAATGTAACAGCATGAGGAGATTCAAGGTGGAACGAATATCCAGTGTGGCAAGGGTACAGCACTAGTACCTACCTAGAAGTGTAGTTAGTGCTTAACAGTGGAACAACTCCCCTATTTTTAAAACTAGGAAGACTGACGGATCCTAATCTGTCCATAAACTATGATTTTTCTCTGTTCAGATCATCTTATAGAGACAATTGGATTTGAGTATAGTTTGCAAAGAGTTCTCTGGAGAAGCCACTCAGCAGAGGTAGTGTTTAATAGTGAACTGCCTGGTTTTGCATCTTTTCAGTACACATCTACTGTTCTTACTGTTCTTACTCTTGAATCTTAGTGATTTGCCAGGAATCAACCTTGAGTATTGTCACATTATTACCACAATTTTGTGTTCAGTTCTGTGGCCTTCTCTGTGAATTAAGAACCCAGTTTGTGTATTCCAGACAAGAACGTAATCATAATTCAACAGATTTCTTTTTCTTTTCTGTGTAGATTTTGTAAATCTTGAAAAGTCTGCAATAACCTTTCCATAGAAAGATATAAGCAAAACTTGCTAAATCTAAATCGACATAAATTCATACACTGTTAAGATTTTAAAATATAAGTATAAATATTGCTGTAGGTAAATTCTGCACTTATAAATAGCTACAGATATATCTGAAGAACAAATTAATTCTGATCAAAACAATTTATTCAGCACCATGGAAAGGACTTTGATGACAATTCTCAGCCTGGCATTGTCCCACAGCTAGTGTGAAAAGCAACAAAAGCATTCCAAAAAAAAAGAACAACCATCATCTCCTGGGACACAGCAATCTTTGTGCATATTGTGAGGGTGAAAGATTACATACTGAAAACAGATAGATCAGCTCAACTGAGGGAATGACTTACACAAGACTTCTGTCATCTAGTATGTGTTAGTACAGCAGTATTCAGGCTGCTGTTGCAGCCAAGGTGATGTGCACCCAGCTGAGGCAGTGCTCCTTCACATCTGCTACCCTTCCCCTGGTGCATGACCAACTGCAGCATTCCACTTGCACTTGTATTTCACTATCAGGACAGCAGTAGTCCTATTTTATTATTGTGCAATCCTTGTGCTAAAAGCAGAAGGCCTAATTTGTCCTTGATTTTGCCCTAAAAGAAGACTTCAGAGTCACAGTATCAGAAAGTGGCTTCAATAACATAACACCCCCAAACAGTATGTTGGTAATTTGTTCAAGAGAGTTTATGAAGTGTTGTACTCATATGCAGAACAATATTTGTCTACTGGATTTTGAAAGGATGACTGTAAATTTCATCAACATAAAAAAAAAGTGTTGTGATGAAACTATAGCTTGTACAGCATCCTCCAAGGATATGGCACACACCAAAATATGATAAGCTCTTACCTGCCTCTATGCTTTTCTCAGTCTCCATTGCAACCTCCTATTGTGATCATTAGCATTATTTCAATGGTCTCTCTTTGGCAAGGATGCAAAACTTGGTCTGAAATGTTACCTGTTTTATAGACAAAGGCAAAGGTGTGTTAAATGCTACTAAAATGCAACCTGGGAAATCTGAATTTGCACACATTAACAAAAGAGAAAAGCTGGATGGAAAGCCTTTTCCAGTACTTCCACATCACAAACTGCTAAATTGTGAAAATTGTCATCGAAGTCCTTTCCATGGTGCTGAATCAATTGTTTTGATCAGCATTAATTTGTTCTTCAATATCACTGAGTTCTTCAAATATATCATGACTGACTTTCAAGACCACACTGGACTAGGCTCTGAACAACTAGACTGAGCTGTCTCGTCATTGCAGGGGAGATGGACTAGATGCCCTTTAAAGGTTTCTTCCAACTCTGAGGATTCTATAATTCTCTGATTAGTCTATCTACGTAAGTAGAGATGCAAAACATAAATGCCATACATACACAGACAAACATAAATATGTAGATCTGGAAAAATACCTCAACAGCTACTACTGTGAAACAGACATAGAATTTGGTGGTATCTGGGAGGTGTCCCAATCCAGGGGAACTGCTGGTCACAGCCAGCTGTGATCCATGAGAGCTCAAAAGGTCTCAATTAGAATCATGGTCTACCTTGTGACTGGTGTTGCTCTGATTTATAGAGGGAGAGGAGGTTCTTTGATATATGTACATGTGGCATGAGATTAAGAAACAACTGTTAAAATGTTGGTCTGCCCAGTTTATTATAAATCTTAATCAGGAAGATGGGGAAGGGGAGGACAGACACTATTACCAATTAGGGTGATGGGGAAAGGAAGGCAGGAAATAGAAAAAATAGGAAAGAATTGTGTTAAGCAGGGATAGCCACCACCAGGATCCAGCAGTGGTCCCAGTGCACTCCATTCCGACGGTCTGAGGCAGAAGAGGAGGGGAGAGCAGCAGTAGTGATGGCCAGCCTTGAGTAGCAAGCAGTTACCAGGAAGAAGTGGCGAGATCCAGGAGAAATCAGCAGGTCTCAGGCAGCAGACCCAGGAGGGAGTCTGTCAGCATGCAGGAATCAGCTCGCAAGGATTCTGATAGAACACATATCCTCATGGCTGCTGATCCCTCTTTTATCCTCCATTTTTCCTGCCTATGTGACATTCCTGGGTGCTTGGATAAGTGCCATGTAAGTACCTTCTGAGATGGCTATCTCCCCCAAGATGAGTCCACACAAAAGACTGCTCTCTGGCCATCGAGCTGTGGCTTCTCTCTTTCTCCTTGCCCCAGGATTTGTCTGTGTCCCTTAGACAAAGGGTTTCACAACCCTTGCCCAGGAAGTGCTTGGACCTGTTCATCAGCAAGCTTTGAGGCAATAACATAAATAATAATAATTTCTTAATGTGACTAAGGTCAATTTATCTTGTCCATAGAATGACAGTGTAATTCTCCCTTGCCTCTTGCCTCTAGGTCTCTATGTCTCTAAAGAGTTAATGCTGTACTTTAATTATAATGTGGGGAAAAAAAAGTGTTTTATTAGCCTCTAATAATTTATTTTTGTCTAATAATTGATTACATGTTATGTTTGTGAAGAGACGTACATGCAAGGGACTTTCTCCAACAGCCTAACTTGTCTTACTATTTGCCAAACTCTTTAAGATGGTCAACAACAGGCATATCACCACACTAGCCAATAAATCTATGAGATATCAGCATCAGTCACTTTTGGAGGGCATCCAAACAGGATTTCACACCCTCAGTGTTTTCCATCTTCTTTGACTCGCTCCAGCACTCAATGTATTTCTTCAACATTATGATAGGCTATGTTAAGAGCTGGGTTGTTTTTGTTTGTTTGTTTGTTTGTTTTTGCTTTTTTTTGTCTAATTTCTCATGCCTGCTATAGAATATGAGCAAAATCAGGGTGATTCTTGAGTCATTTGACTATAGTTAAATTCAGTCCAATAGGTTTTAGCTCATGTAATCAAAAGACAAATCCTCATGAGTGCTCATCAATAAAGAGAAATTAAATTCACAATCAAAAAAGGTTGGAAAAATTACTTACACATTGACTGAATTGAGCAGCTATACATAATATTATCTGTTAGTAAGGATTTCCATACTGTTTTCATGCAGGTACATCTTTTTCCCACACATATGACTATGGTTTTAGGTGTTTCATTTGGGTAGATTTTAAAGTGGCAAATGTTCTTTGCTGTGTGCAGACAGATGTCTTGAGCCTCAAGAATGTTACTTTCACAAATGAAGATTTTTTATTCATGTGCAGTACACATATTTACATCAAACTGTCTACCACATTCCCCCCTTCTGTTGATCTCATGCTCAGTGTTTTAAAGGACAGTTTAGTTCCATTGTAAGTGAACTGAAATAAATGTGCTTCATTCAAACACAAAGATAAGTAGTGAAGTTGATGGAAGAACAAGAAGCTAGGCTATATTTAAAATTTCCCTCTATTTGAGTTTAGAACAAATAAAATAAATGAGCATTCTTCAGTGGGTGACAACTGAGAGTCTCAAGTGGTGTGACTCTGCCACGGACTGAGAGCCTTCATGATTTGGCAGTACCTGGGTGTATGAACACTTCTCTTACCTCTTTGGCTCAGGGCTTACTATCTGAGGCATTTCTTGAGGTAAGACTGACCTAGTAAGGAGGTGAGTGGTTGGCATCATCATGTAGTATCAGCATCACTTTCTGGACAGTTTTACATTTCAAAGCATTTCTATGAAGCTGTTTGCTTATGAAAAGGAGAGCTCAGGAGTGGTTAAAATCTCTCTCTCTGTGATGCAATCAGTTTATGACAAAACACTCTCCCAGTATGAAAAAACAGTAACATCTCTTTCCATGACATAACTCTTCCTCTACAACAAAACTGCCTCCCTCTATGACAATATACTCTCCATCTATGAAAAAACAAAATCTCTTTATGACAAAACACTCTCCCTCAATGACAAAGCTATCTCCCTATATGACAAAATAATCTTGCTGTAAGAGAATACAATACTCACTATATGAAAATATACTTTCCCTCTATGAGAAAACACTGTCCCTCCATGACAAAACAGTCTCCATCTATTAAAAATATTCAGTCTATGAAAAAACTCTATATCTATGACACACTCATAGTATGACAAAACAATCCCAAGTTGTGACAAAATATAATAACAAATGAAAAAACCATCTCAGGCCATATGAAAACACTCTCCCTTTATAACAAAACACTCTGAATTTACGAAACAGTGTTGTTGATATATGAAAAAACAATCTCCCTGCATGACGAAGCAATCTCCCTATATGAAAAAGCAATCTCCACTGATGAACAAACACACTCCCTCAATGACAAAACACTTGCCCAAACGCACATACAAAGTTCACTCTATGACAAAACAACCTCCATATGTGACCAAAAAATCTCCCTCTATCACAAAAAAGCACTCACTCTATGACTCGCTCACTTGATGACAAAACTCCCTCCTCTCTATGACAAGACACTCTTCTCCAAATGACAGAACACACTGATTCTATGACACAGCGGTCTCCCTCTAATGTGAAACACACCAGGACTTTCACAATGCAATCTCCCCCTACGACAAACGCTTTGCGCTCAAGGACATAACAATCTCTCTCCATAACCAAACACTCCACCTCCACGACACAATCACTCCACGGCAAACCACTCTCAAACTGTGACAACGTATTCACTCTTTATCAAAATACACCATCCCTTGACGACATAAATCACTTCCTCTGTGATGCATTCGCCCTCTCACCAAACACTCTCCGTCTATGACAAATCAATCTCTCTCTACGAGAAAATACTCTCCCTCTATCAGAAAGTACTCTCCCTCTATCAGAATACCTGCTCCGTCTATCACAAATCTTTCCCACTCTATGACAAAAGATTTACCCTCTAGGACATAACACTCTTCCTCAATGACATGTCACTCTACCTCTATGACAAAGCACTCCCCTTCTGACAAAAAACAATCTCGCTCTATGAAGAAGCTTTCGACCTTCCCACAAAAACACATGAGCCCTATGAGAGGACACGCTCCCGGCATGAGAAAACTGTCTTCCTCCACCTTGAAACACACTCACTCTTTGACGATGGAGTGAGACGGATTTTCACTTAGGAATGTTGTTTACTGAGAACGGTTTACCAGGCTCCTTCAGCCCGGTACCACGACTATTGGTGCGGGGGACCCATGGACCCACGCCCCAGGAAAGGGGAAGGGGGAAAGGGAAAAGGGAAAAGGGAGATGGGCCTAGAAACAAAACAGCGGCAACGATCCGAGGAGGAAAGCTAATTTACTAAATGAGATATCAGAAAGCAAAATAACACAACAGAATACAATGTAATTGGAATTGATGCTAATAAATCAAGTAAAATGACCAAGAGAGAGTGTCCGATAAACCAAAGGCCTTACACTAACGCTGAAGGCGAGACGGCAGCGAGCACCCACTGCTGAGTCGATCCCAAAGGAAAGAGCGTGTCCTGTGGCCACAGACAGTTTTTATCTTTTCCCTCTGAGTGGAAATACGTAAAGATGCAAAGCATCGCAAAGTCCTCTGAGGAATGTAGTTCCTCTTCTCTTCTGAGACTAGTATACCCGGAATTATCAATGATCCATGGAGCTGGAGTATTAACTCTTAAACTCTTAATGCACTACCTGACGTTATGATGTGGAACACCAATGCCAAAAATCAGAAAACCATGACATTTTCTCATAGAGGGAGAGCATTTTCTCAATGAGGAATAGTGTTTTGACATAGAGGGAGATTGTTTGGTCACGCAGAGAAACTGTCTTGTCCAACAGGGAGATTATTTGCTCATAGAGGGAGAGGGCTTTGTCATGGTCCATAGCTGGTAAAAATGTGGTCATCGAGGGAGTGTGTTTTGTTACAGAGGGAGTGTGTTTTGTCAGACAGATATTGTTTCTCATAAAGACATTGCATCTTCATGTGACGAAACACACTCCCTCTAAGAAAATCACTCCCACTATGCATCGAACACTCCCTCTACAGAAAAACCTCGATGACAAACAGAATACCTCCATGACAAAACAAGACCCATCCACGACTCACACATGCTAGGAAGTAACCATCTCCACCTACGATGAAACACTTTCCCTCCATAACAAACATCTCCCCTAATGACAAAACATTCTCCCACTAGGACACAATACCCCAATGAAAAGAACTCCCCATCAATGGCAAAAACCCACTCAGAAAATACACTCTCCCTAAAGGACACAAGCACTCGGTGACAAAACAATCTCCCTCTATGACAAAACACTCTCCCTCTTGGACACAATACCTCTGGAAAAAAGCACTCTCCCTCTATGACACAAGTCCCTCTCTCTCTATGAAACAACACACTGTGACATAATTGCCTTCCTCTATGATGAAACATGCTCCCACTGGGACAGAATCACTCTATGATAAAACACTCACCCTCACTGATTATATCCTCTCCCTCTATGACATAACCACTCTATGACAAAACAATCCCCCTCTGTGACAGAACACTCTCCCTTTGTGACACAACTCCCTCTCTCTCTGTGAAACAACACACTCCCACTGTGACATAACTGTCTTGACCCATGGTGGAACACTCTCCCACTGGGACAGACTCACTCTTTGACAATACACCCTCCATCGCTGATTACAAACTCTCCCTCTATGACACAATCACTCTATGACAAAACAATCTCCCTCTATGACAAAACACTCTCCCTCTATGACACAAGTCCCTCTCTCTGTATGAAACAGCACACTCCCACTGTGACATAACTGCCTCCCTCTATGATGAAACATGCTCCCACTGGGACAGAATCACTCTTTGACAATACACTCTCCCTCGCTGATTATAACTCTTCCTCTGTGACATAATCACTCTATGACAAAACAATCTTCCTCTATGACAAAATACTCTCCCTTTGTGACACAAGTCCCTCTCTCTCTATGAAACAACACACTCCCACTGTGACATAACTGTCTTGACCCATGGTGGAACACTCTCCCACTGGGACAGACTCACACTATGACAAAACACTCTCACTTTAGGTATCAGCAAGTTTCTTCTATGTCGGAATTGTTTACCTCAGTGATGAAACATTTGCCTGCTTGGACATAACAAGCTCTCCCTACCATAAAACCATCTCCGCATATGACTGAAAAATCTCCCTCGATGACAAAAGAACACTCACGCTATGACATACTATCGTGATGACACAACACTCTCTCTCTATGACACAAACCCACTCAGACAATACACTCTCCCTCTAGGACACAATCACTCCATGACAAAACACTCTCCCTCTAGGACACAGTAGCTCTGGAACAAAACACTCTCTATGATATAATTTCCCTCACTCTTCATGAATCAACACACTCCCACTGTGACATAACTGCCTTCCTCTATGATGAAACACTCTCCCACTGGGATAGAATCACTCTGTGACAACACACTCTCCCTCGCTGATTATAAACTCTCCTTCAATGACATGATCACTCCATGACAAAACAATCTCCCTCTATTACAAAACACTCTCCCTGTAGGACACCATACCTCTGGAACAAAACACTCTCCCTCTATGACATAAATCCCTCTCTCTCTATGGAACAGTACACTCCCACCACGACATAGAATTGCCTCCCCCCATGGAAAATCACTCTCATACTGGAACTGAATCACACTCTGACAAAATACTCTCTCTCTGTGACACAAACCCACTCTATGACAAAAAACTCTCCCTGTATGACACAATTCTCTCTCTCTATGCAGGAACACACTCCCACGGTGACATAACTCTCTCCCTCTATGGTGAAATACTCTCCTACTGGGACAGAATCACACTGTGACAACACACCTACCTCACTGATTATACACTTTCCCTCTATGACATAATCACTCTATGGCAAAACAATCTCCTTCGGTGACAAAACGCTCTCCCACTTGGACACAATACCTCTGTGAAAAACATCCTCCATCTACGACACATACCCACTCAGACAGTTCATACTCCCTCCAGGATTCAATCACTCTATTACAAAACACTTTCCCTCACTGATTTTAACCTCTCCCTCTAGGTCACAATACCTCTGGTACCAACATTCATCTTCTATGACACAGTTTCCTCTCTGTCTATGCAAGAACACACTCCCACTGTGACATAACTGTCTCCCTCTATGATGAAACTCACTCTCACTGGGTGAGAATCACTCTATGGCAATACTCTCCTGCATTGATTAAACTCTCCCTCTAGGATACAATCACTCTATGACAAAACAATCTCCCTCTGTGACAGAACACTCCCTTTATGACTCAATTCTTTTGGGACAAAATACTCTTCTTGCATGACACAAGTATCTCTATCTCTATGATAAACTTCACTCCCAATATGATATAACTGTTTCCCGCAATGACAAAACACTCACCCTATGGGACAATACTTTATATTTCTCTGTTACAGAACGCTCTCACTCTATGGCGAGATATGCTCTTACAGATATACCTCTCTCAGAGACAATAAGAACTACATACCTCATAGGATTCCAATCATATTGTATTAATTTGCGTCATTTTGCATTCCGACATCTTTTTAGGAAATCAGCTTTCCTCCTCAGATGTTTGCCACTGTTTTGTTTTTAGGCCCATCTCCATTTTCACTTTTCCTTTTCCCCCTTCCTCTTTCCTTGGCTGTGGGTCCGTAGGTCCCTTGCCCCAGTTCTCATGCAACCTGGTCGAACCAGCCCATAAACCCCTCCACACTCTCGTATCCTTGTCTCCTCATCTTTTATTCTTTTCCATTTCTTTTCTTGATGAGAATGGTTTTGTGGTAAGCCTCTCACGTGGTTCTTCCTCTACTTTCTCTGCTGCTTCTTCTTTCTGTTCTTAAGATAACAACACAATTTCAGTCCTTCCACAGGTGAACTGACACCTATATTGCTGCCTCCAGTAATTGATCATGTTTGTCTCACGGACACCCATTTTGTCTCAAATCTCACCTCGGAAACTCTCTCTCCAAGCTAGTATTATATAGAGCTTGGTAAGCATAAACCAAGCCCCAGATAAGTTGTACCTCCTCAGATCTACATAAGACGCACCATCCCTGACTCAAGTACTTGCTTAGTTTCTTGGGATCTCACACATGTTCAAGAATGAAATCCCATGGCATCCGTGTCCCTGTGCTTCCAATATTTTTCCTAAGCCTCTCTATATTCCCTAACACTCAGCATTCTCTGCTTTTGGAGAAGGCTTCCTTCAGACAGTATAAATGAGAAAGAATACATTCAGAGGAATTGATATCATGACCATTAATTCAGCATTACTAAGGTGCATAAAGAACTGGAAAGAGAACTTGGGAACCAATCAAAAAATCATGCTTTTTGTAAAATGAGAGACTCCCTCTTGGATGTAACTGCCAATATTTAAATCTTACGTCACTACATATAGGTACTAGGCAGGTGTCTACATCAGTGCCCTTAACTGGTTGTATATATATGCTAGTCCAAAACAGAAAACAATTTAATAGGAAATCAGTATGTTCCAAAAAACATAATGGCCTCTAATCCTTTATACATCACTCCTAAAATGAAGAACAGATTCATAGTTGGCAAAAGGAAGAAACTCGATACAGTGTCTGGAGTTTGGCAGACCACACAGCTTATAATCTGATCGATGAAGGTCAAAGCTAGCTACAGCACTCTGGAACATTCTGACTCTAAGAAAACCCTTTCTTTTTTTTTTCTACTTTTTTTTTTTTTTTCAGACCTGTCTGCATTCTCCACCAAAAATATCAGCTGTGTATGGGCTGGTTTGGCCCATTTACATGACCCACAGATGCACACCCTGGGAAAGGGAAAGGGTGAGAAGGGAGAGGGTGGAGAGCGCCTAAAAGAAAAACAGCAGCAATGATCTGATGAAGAAAACTAATTTAGTATATAAGATATTGGAATGCAAAATAACACAATATATACAATATAGTTGGAATCGAAGCTAATATATCAAATGAGTGTTTTGTAGGGTGAGAGTGTTTTGTCATAGACGAAAAGTGTCATAGAGTGAGTACAATAGAGGGAGTGTTTTGTTCTGTCATATAAGGAGAGTGTTCTATCATAGATGGAGACTACTTTTCATAGAGGGAGAGTGTTTTGTAATAGAGAGAGAGTGTCACAGAGGAAAAGTATTTTGTCATAAAGGGAGAGTGACATAGATGGGAGGGTGTCACAGAGGGACTGCGTTTTTTTCAGAGAGGGATACTGTTTTGTCTTAGAGAGAGAATTTCATGGACCGTGTTTTGTCATACAGGGATGTGTGTTTTTTTTCACAGAGGGAGTGTGTTTTGTAAAAGAGTGAGAGGTTGTTAATGTTTTATGGGCCAGTTCTGCCCAGTTCTACAACTAATAGTGTGGCAAGACCTACAGACCCATACCTCATGAAAGGGGAACAGGGAAAAGGGAGAGGGTAGGGAGATGAGCCTAAAAACAAAACATCAGCAACAATCTGAGGAGGAAAGATAATTTAATAAATAAGTTATTGGAATTCAAAATAACACTATAATGAATAGAATTGGAATTTAAGATAATATATCAAATAAAATGAAAGAGTGACTGTTCAAAACCAAAGGCCTTACCTAAAGCTGAAGGTGGGGTGGCTAGGGAGCACACTATGCTGAGACATGCAGCAAATATAGAGGCAGTCCCAGGACTTGCATGCAGTTTTATCCTTCCCTCTGGGTCGAAAGCAGGAATACAAAGTCCTCTGGGGTGTGTAGTTCTTCTCTTCTGAGAACCAGGTAACCTGAAATTCAGCAGTCCATGGAACTGGACATTAACTCTTTATCTCCCAGTTCCTTACATGATGTTATGATATGGAATACAGATAACAAAAATCATAAAACCATGACACTTCCTAAATGACTTATAGCAGGCACTGCTCCAGGGACATTCCTTCTGCCCCTATTTCCCCTGGAACTCCTATTCCCCATTTCTCCTAGCAAACTTTGGTCATGCAACTACAAAAAACTCCTTTTTGCAAAAGACCACACTTCAAAATCCCAGGGCTAGAAAATGGAGTGCACCGTACAGCATAGGAGTCCAGAAATTCAACCTCCAAGGCAATATTCAGTAGGGATTGTTCTTACCTTGCAGAAAGAGTTGCTACGTTGTACAGGGTCAGCTTCTCAAAACTGCAGCCTTTTCAAACTGTCTCAGGTCTTCTGTCATCTTCACAGTAAACTGTAGCCCTCAACACTAAGGGCCCTGGAAACAAGCGTGGAGTGCACCTTTCTGTTTTGCAGTGTGAGGATCTGCTACAGGCGACTTCAGATCCCGAGTTTTGGCACCAAATTGTGAGAAATGCTCAAAATCAGTTTGTTTCAATTAGGCGAAGATCTCTGTGAAGCAGCAAAGCTTATTCATTATTGCGATCACTGGCTCACGCCCCCTTGTGGTAAGAAAGAAATTGTGCACTTAATCAGTGAAATCCGTTTTTTACATCTTTGACACAGTGCAGGTAATATCTCCCTTGGAACTCACTGGCTGAACATCTCAGGCTCACAATCTTCCCGACACTGTTACTATGGTACATTTCCATGTAAGGTCTGCTACCAACCTGTTGTTGTTAAGTATGTTCTGTACTTTTCTATGAAGGTAGCAAGGCAACATTTCTAAGTTATCACATTTGTTCTGTCCTCTGCTAGGCTCTCCCTACCCTGCATATGAGCCCTATTTTATACAGTCTTTATTCTGTGCATGTCAGAATGCCCCAATCTGTGCTTTACTCTGTTCAGCATCTTCCTTAGGAGAAACAAAAAAATTGTCATATCTCCCATCTTGTGCTAGACAGCATCTCAGGAGCTTTTTGTGAAAAACAGCTTATATAGCTATTTTGCAAGAAGTTTGTAAGTTCAGTAAGGGTATACACCTTGGCACAAAAGATGCTTGAAATTTCCACAGCAAAAACACATCTCACAGTTTGGCTAGGAGTTGTGGCAGCACTAGAGTTCCATTCAAAACCCATGCACTTTCTGGTCACAGGTCTGGCATGGGGAAGAAGAAAGACACAGTATGGTAGAGAAGCAGCTGTTGGCTACCTACTCTGCACTGCAGGCAGCAGAATCAATAATTCCTTGCAGCTGTTATTGTTGAAACAACTTTTCCAATCCAGGGACAGGTAACAGATCTAATCCCTGTTCCTAAGTCAGGCCCAATCATAGAATGGCTTGGACTGGAAAGGACCGCAAGGATCATCAAATTCCAACCCCACTGTCTCAGGCAGGGCCAACAACCTCCAGATCTGGTACTTGACCAGGCTGCCCAGAAACCCATCCAACCTGGTCTTGAACACCTCTAGGGACAGAGCATACGCAGCCTCTATGGGCAGCCTGTTCCAGTGCCTCGCCACTCTCTCTGTGAAGAACTTCCCCCCCGACATCCAATCTAAACCTTCCCTCCTTGAGCCTTCCCCCTGGTCTTACCAGTATCTCAGTGAGTAAAATGTTGGTTTCCCTCCTTTTTATAATCCCCTTTTAAATACTGGAAGGCTACAATGAGGTCTCCTCACAGCTTTCTCTTCTCCAGGCTGAACAAGCCCAGCTGTCTCAGCCTGTCTTTGTAGGGGAGGTGGTCAAGCCCTCTGATAATCTTGGTGGACCCTCTCCAACAGTTCCACGTCTTTTCTGTATTGAGGGGCCCAGACCTGAACACAGTACTCCAGATGGGGCCTCACAAGGGCAGAGTTGAAAGGGACAAACACATCACTGTCCCTGCTAGCCACTCCTCCTCCGATGGATCCCAGGATACCATCGGCTTTCCAAGCTGCAACAGTACACTGCTGGCTCATTATCAGTTTTTCATCCACCAGGATCCCCAACCACAAACAGTGGTGAGTATTGTTGCCTGCCTTAGTCAAAGAAGCCTCTTGTCCGTTAATGGAAGAACTGCAGAAGACACTTTTCCCAGTAATGTATTGAAGTGAGACACCCAAGGAAACAATGGTCAGTCATCCACAGAAGATTCCTGTACAGGATGGGAAACATCCTATTCTGGAAGATGCCTGATAAAAGTATGGGTCCAGCAGAGGGAGCCCAAGTAGGTGGTGAGCCACCACATACCATCCCTCAACCAAAACAAGGTGGTTTGTAGAGGGGAATGGACAAAGCAGCCAGTGGGCTGAGTTATGAGTCATGTGGATGGTTATAAATCAAGAGCCATGTGACAGCACACTGAACATCTGTGCAGATAATTGGGTGCTTTAATGAGGACTCATGCTCTGGACAGCACAGTCAGCCACTCGGGATTGGACAATCCACATCTGACCTATCTGGGGCAATTATATGCTTGTTGATATACAAAATGTGTAGGGACACAGGACTGTACAAGAATACCACATATCTGGACATCAACCTTTGCAGTCACCAGGAAATGATGAAACTGACACATTGGCTTAAGTTAGATGGCTGTCTCTTTTGCTCAGGTGACGAGCTCAGCCTTGTGGTGGAGCTCAGGGTAGAGGTGGAGAGATTGAGAGCCACCAGGGAGTGTGAGCAGGAGACTGACTGCTGATTGACTCACTGGTTGGACAGAGGGAGGGGTGCCAGGGAGATAGCCTCAAAATGCGGTGGATCCCCTGTCCTGTCACAGTCAGACAGATCTGACATGTGAGGAGGGTTGGAAAAAAGTCCCAGCTCATCATCAAGGTTGCAGCCCCTGCCTGCCTACCCCACTTCCCCAGGTCCCCCTAAGCAATAGGTTTGGGATGCTGGAAACTGATGAAGAGGTGAGTGGGGAGGGAGGGAGGGTCTGCCTAAGAGGAGGTCTAGAGTGAGACAGCTGTCCTCACACCTTCAGACTGCTTGTGCCAGGAAAGACAGAAGGGTAATTGTAGTAGGTGATTCCCTTCTCAGGGAACGGAGGGCCACATATGCAGACCCAATGTGACCTGTACGGAGATGCGCTGCCTCCCTGGGGCCCAGGTCAAGAACGACACCAATAAACTCAGAGGTCTGGTTTGACCCTCTATTATCCATTATGGATCAGGTGGGCAGTGATGAAATCATTCAGGGAAGCCGGTGAGCTATCAAAAGGGATTTCAGGGCTTTAGGGAGGTTGGTTGAGGGAGTGGGAGTGCAATTGCTGTTTTCTTCTCTGCCCTCTGAGGTGGTAAGGGATACGGAGGGGTCTAGGAAAATTCAAGCTTGAATAAGTGGCTAAAAGGCTGGTGCTGCCAAAAGAACTTTGGGTTCTTCGATCATGGGGCAGTTTACTCAGTACCTGGCCTGATGGCTGCAGACGGATCTTGCCTGTCTCTGTGGGGAAGGCAGATCCTAGGCCAGGAGCTGGCATGGCTCATTGAGAGAGCTTTAAACTAGGTATGAAATGGGAAGGGGAGAATATGTTGCTTGCTAGGGTGGAGCGAGTAGTTCAGACTTGTCAGCTAGATCTGATGGGGGAAGAGGGTGGCAGTCAACAGGACACAGAAGGGCTTAGGGATGCTGTCATTGTAGGAGATTGCAGGGAAATATCTCTGGATTGTCTTGTAGAATCTTGTGATTACCACTGCAAATTCCCCACATGAAATCTTGCGTCCCTTTAGGGATACCTGCACCTACTGCTTCCCTGAAGCGTCTGTATACTAATGCGTACTGCATGAGAAATGAACAGGAAGAGTTAGAGGTCTGCATGCAGTCACAAGGCCATGATCTCAAAGTGATCACAGAAATGTGGTGGGATGGCTCGCATGACTGGAATGCTGCTGTGGATAGCTATGTGCTTTTTAGGAAAGACAGGATGGCAAGGCAAGGTGGTGGAGTTGCTCTTCGTGTAAGAAAGCAATTAGAATGTATCCATCTTCGCCTGGGGAAGGTTATGTACCAATGGAGAGCTTGTGGGTGAGAATTTAGGGGCAGGCTAGTGTGGGGGACACTGTTGTGGGGATATATTATAGACCCCCTGAACAGGAGGAGGAAGTTGACAAGGCCTTCTACAAGCAGCTGGAAGTAGCCTCGCAGTCTCAGGCACAGGTTCTTATGGAGGACTTCAATTATACAGATATTTGTTGGGAAAGCAACATGGCCGGGCATGCAGACGGTACCTGCAATGTGTTGAAGATAACTTTCTGATGCAGATGGTGGAGGAGTAGAAAAGGAGTGGAGGGGTTACTGGACCTTGTTCCTACTAATAAAGAATGGGCTTGTTAGGGAAGCAAAGGTTGGGGGCAGCTTGGGATGTAGTGATCACAAGATGGAGTTAAAGATCCTGAGTAGAAGAAGCAAACTAATAAAGTAGGATTGCTACCCTGGACTTCAGGAGAGCTGACTTTAATCTCTTCCAATACATTCTATCCCATGAGCTAGGGTGTTAGAAGGTAAGGGGGGCCTGTGAGAGCTGGGCAGCATTTAAACAGTGCTTCTTCCAAGCTCAGGATCAGTGCATCCCTGTAAGTAAGAAATCAGGCAAGGGTGGCAGGAGACCTGTGTGGATGAGCGAGAAGCTCATGCATAAACTCAAAAGGGAAGAGAAAGGTCCATTAAATGTGGAAAAAGGGTCTGACCACTTGGAAAGAATATAGGAATGTTGTCAGGGC
Organism: Callipepla californica brunnescens; assembly: GCA_023055505.1. Taxonomy (NCBI): domain Eukaryota; kingdom Metazoa; phylum Chordata; class Aves; order Galliformes; family Odontophoridae; genus Callipepla; species Callipepla californica. Next base: position 285,904 of record JALIRH010000187.1, read on the forward strand.
CTGCAGGGGTGCAATGAGGAAGGCCAAAGCCAACCTGGAACTGGATCAGGCAAAGGAGATGAAGGATAATATATATATATTTATTATGTCAACAGTGTCACGGTGTTATCCGTGACAGTAACCCAAGGGGGAACCGAGAAGGGAAAGAGAAAGGGAAGGGAAAAAAACCCTGCCCCTCAGTGGCTGCGCAGCCGCCTCAGCAGAGCCGCACGCTCCGGGGGGAGGGGAAAACAGAGGGAATAGAGGGTCTGTAAAGAAAAACACAACGGCACGATCTGAGAAGGAACGGTAACTTTACTAAATCTAATAAAATTTAACAATTGAGAGAGAGAGACAAAATTTCCAAACCAGAAGTCTGGGAGCCTACTTCACACGTGCTGAACTCCTCACGGCAGCCCACCAAAAAGCGGGGCCTCCCATCCGCTGCGGAGCTCCGCCCCTCCCCTGCTCCCCACAGCATTAACTCCTTAACGGCCTGCATGGTGTTCTGATGTGGAATACCGGCATCAAAACTACAAAACCACAACAAACAGTAAAAGAAAGACTAGGGAAAATGCGATTCTCCTAGTAAAAGACGGGGCATTCTGGTAACAGGGGATGGCTTCTGTCTTCACTGTGGTAACTCCCTCTCAGACTCCTGGACCGTGGGGGTAAGTGAGAGGGTCTGGGGAATGGAAGGCTCCCCTTTGGTGAGGGAGGAGATGGTCTTAGAGCATCTAGGCAACAACAATTTATGTAAATCCATGGGCTAGGATGCATCTATATGTGCTGAGGGAGTTGGCAGAGGTGATTGCTGAACCACTCTCCATCATCTTTGAGAGGCCCTGGAGAATGGGAGAGGTGCCTGAAGACTGGAGGATAGCCAATGTCATACTGGTCTTCAGAAAGGGCCTGGAGGAGAATCCAGGTAACTACAGGCGAGTCATCCTCACCTCCGTCCCTAGAAAGGTGATGGAACATTTTGCTCTGGATGCTGTCTCTGGGCAGTTGGAAGAGAAAAGAGTTATCAGGAGTAGCCAGCATGGGTTCACCGGGGGAGATCATGCTCAGCCAACCTGGTAACCTTCTATGATGTCATCACTGGCTGGGTGGATGGGGAGATAGCCTTTATTTCAGCACGGCATTTGACACTCCCACAGCATCCTTATAACAAAGTTGAGGAAGTGTGGAATAGATGAGTGGACGGTGAGATGGACTGAGAACTGGCTGACTGTGAGAGCTCAGAGCATTGTGATCGGTGGTGCAAAGTCCAGTTGGAAGCCTGTACTTAGCAGTGTTCTTCAGGGGATGGTGCTGGGTCCATTACTGTTCAATACCCTCATCAATTACCTGGAGGGGACAGAGTCCACCCTTACTAAGTTTGCTGATGATACAAAGCTGGAAGGAATGGCTGACATGCCAGAAGGCTGCGCTGCCATTCAGGGAGACCTGGACAGACTGGAGAGTTGGGCAGAGATGAATCAGAAGAGGTTTAACAAGATCAAGTGTGGAGTCTTGCACCTAGGGAGGAATAACCACATGTCCTGGTACAGGTCGGGGATGACCTGCTGGAGAGGAGCTCTGCAGAGAGGGACCTGGGTGTCCTGGTGGATAACAGGTTGGCCATCAGCCTGCAGTGTGCCCTCGTGGCCAAGAAGGCCAATGGGATCCTGGGGTGATTAAGAAAAGCGTGGCCAGCAGGTCGAGGGAGGTGATCCTCTCCCTCTACTCTGCCCTGGTGAAGCATCACCTGGAGTCCTATGTCCAGTTCTGCGATCCCTGGTACAAATAAGTCCAGACTTTCCTGGAAATAGTCCAGTGAAGGGCCATGAAGATGATAAAAGGTGTGAAACACCTCTCTTATGAGGAAAAGCTGAGAGACATGGGTCTATTCAGTCTTGAAAAAGAAGACTCAGAGGGGATCTGATCTACATCCATAAATATCTAAGGAGTGAAAGGCAAAGGGACAAGGCAGGACACTTCTCAGCAGCGTGTGGTGATAAGAAAACAGGAAATGGACACAAAATGATGCATAGAAAGTTCCACACAAATGTGCGTGGGAACTTCTTCACAGTAAGAGTGACGAGCACTGGAACAAGTTGCCCAGAGAGGTGGTGGAGTCTCCTTCTCTGGAGATGTCCAAGACCCGCCTGGACACCTACCTGTGCAACCTGGGCTAGGGAGCTGCTTTGGCAGGGGGGTTGGACTGGATGATCTCTAGGGGCTCCTTACCACCCCTATAATTCTGTGATTCTATGATTTTCCTTTTTCTTTTTAAGCCTTCAGACATCACTGTTTCCAATTTTCCCCTGACCGTTTTAGGAAGGTTTGAGCACTTGTTTTTGCTTGAGATGCTTCTTAGTTACCATAATTTTTCAAGACGGGGCTTTGAGCAAATTGCATAGAGCTTGACATGAAGGAATCTTGCAACTTGTCAGCTTTGGGACCAGCCCAACTCCTTGCTTCCCCAGTCTTAAGGATCATTTTTGCTTGGACAATACTGTCTCTACAGCTTCAGTTCTTTTTTCCTGTATCCAAGCTCCATCCTTTGTTTTGTTTTAATCTCTGCAGCTCTTGGTGTTGTGTGACCCAGACTCTCTGTGTCACTCTTAACTTCACTTCCTGGGTTAGCATCAATTAACACACTCCATGCACATTTACCTGTTGTGCATCCTTCTGAATTGAAGGTTGAAAATACTATGAAAAAGGAAACTAAGGTTAATTCAAATTTGTGCATTCAGAAAGGTAAGTACTGAGCGTTCATTTAGTTCATGTTTGACCATCATGCTCTCCTTTGCTTGTTTGTCTTTTCTTCCTTGTTATCTTGTAGAGGTTAAATGTTGTGGGTCAGATGTCTCAAAGTTGTATGACTCACATAAAGTAATGAGGTGCATTTTTAGTGATTTTATGGGACCCTTGTTAAGTAGAAGAAGCTGTGGAGGAAGAAAGCAACTACCATTTCAACTGATTCATCAAATGCCATTCTGTAAGACCTTAACTTCGATCTTCATATTGCTTTACAGTCAGTGAGAAGCAGAGAGAGGTAGAGAAAGGAAGTACAGAGACAAAGGAATTTTATAATGCACATTTGTTTTGTTTGAAACAAACTTGGTATACTGCACACTGCATAATCATTGCTGAGGAGTCACCAAGTGGCAGAGAAGCAACTCGGTGCATACGCGTGCAACTCATGTTCTAGAGGACATTCTCAGTGTTCCAAAGAAGACGCAGGTGAGACTCTTACACAGAGGCTTTCCTGAATCTCTGGTTGCCCTCTGCTTCTTTCGGTCTCTTTAACTCAGCCAATAAAAGATACAAGCATCATTCAACTTCTGGAAGAAAGTTACTGACCCTTGGTGTTTTTTGCAGTGTCTTTTGCAGCTCTAGTGAAGATCCCTGCCTGGACACCAGCCCAGCTGCCACTCATCTTCACCACTACCAAGTCTAAGCTTGTTGGCTTGCTGCTGTTCTGAGAAGCTAATGACAACCACATCTTAGAAGCTACTCACTTCTACAGGGCTCCCAATTCTCACTATTCTTGCCTGGTTGGTTTTATCTATTTCTTACAGTACACTAAGCCTGAAAAAAAACCAACACTGTTCAAGAGTGTAGAAGTAATAATTTTTCTTCCATCTATTAACAATTATTGGTGATTATATTTAATATAGCTCAAAGAGTTGAGGATGTATGTATATATATGCCTTTTAACTGCTATCTTTTGACCTTTGGAAACTCATCTCATTTCCCATAAGTAATTATAGAATACATCATATTTCTCATTCATTGTACTTGTGCCCCTGTGGGTACAGTGTGTAGGATATCAGACTCTTCCCAAGAGTCAATTATTCTGAATGGATAAATTCACAATTCTCCCAGACTAAATACTGCAAGCTGAAAAATTTACAACTGTTGTTTCTGGCTGTAGGAAAAATCGTGTTTGTTCAAAGTCACTTGGACTTATTATAAGAACTTGATTAATAACCTGAAATGAAAAATATGTTTTGTGAGAACAGAAAATGCTTAACCTTTTCATACATCAATCAGCTGAAGTAGCTGCTAACATAATTTGGTGATGTCAAATAATTACGCTGTTGTAAGATGTTTTATCTTTACATCAGCTTTAGAAATAATGAGATTCAGGCTTTTCTTGATGAAAAGATAAATACATTTTAATGATAAAAACCTCTGGCTGTACTTCTGTCTCAGCTTCAGATATTTTTCTTCAGGCTTCAGTAATGTAGCTCATGAGTTCTCAGGTAGTTTTTCTTTCCATTTTCCCCTCCTGAACATAGCTGGAGGTCCATCCAGTATGGAGCATTTTTCTCTAGCATGGAGAAAACCATCTTCTGCCTGGGCTCCTCTGCATGGGCTGCAGCTCTGGCCTGGAGTCTGTGCCTGCAGGTCTCTGCATGGGATGTGAATTCCTCCAGACTACATCTACCTACTGCACCAGGGCTCTTCCATGGGCCACGTGGAGATCTGCTCCATCTGGTGTCCATGGGCTGTTGGGGAAGTGCCTTCTACAGCATGGGTCCCTCCTGGGCTGCAGCAAACTTCTACTCTGAACCTGAAGTACTTCCTTTCCTTCTTCTGCACTAACCTTGAGGCCTGCAGGGCTACTTTCTCTCACATTTTTCACTCCTCAGACAAGTGATACAGTGTCAGGAATGTACTGCCCAGAGAAGCTGTGGATGCCCCATCCTTGGAAGTGCTCAGAGATGGTTTGGATGGAGCTTTGGGAAGCCTGGTCTAGTGGGAGGTGTCCCTACCCATGGAAGGGCATGGAAATTAGATGAACTTTAATGACTCTTCTAATTTTACTCATTCTTTGATTCTATGATTGAAATGTTTCTCTGATGACCTCACCATCATCCATTTTTTCTCCTAGGTAAACCAGGTGCAGTTGTTCCCCTGGGGCTACATGTGTAACTTCAAGCTGAGAGGTGAGGATAGTTGCTGGTCCCTGGGATGAGAAGCCGACAGTGTCTTCTGCTCTATGCAAGCATGTTGTCAGGCAAAAAGCAGTATCAGAGAAAGCCTGCATACTCCTCTGCTAAGGCATCACCACCCTTTTGATACACCACCCTTTCCACCACTGCAGGGGAGAAGAGACAGATTATCCTGAATTCTACATCCATCCTGACAAGTACAATCAACTGGCTATATGGCAGAAAAGCTGAGGAGCTCCAACAGGAAACATTCATTCTCTGAGCAGAGCACCAAATGTCTGCAAGGCCTGCTTCTGCCTCTTTGAGCCTGAAGCCTCCTTTCTAGGGGTGCACTCCACAACATCCTGCCTGAGATTGCCTGGATAGCACATTGTTCTCCCCTTCCCTCTGCTTATAGATTCATAGATTCATAGATTCATTAGGTTGGAAAGGACCTACAAGATCATCTAGTCCAACCATCCTCACACCACCATCCCTACCCACCAAGCTACTAAATCAAATCCCTCAGCACCTCATCTAAACGCTTCTTGAACAGCGCTAGGGACGGTGCCTCAACCACCTCCCTAGGCAGGCCATTCCAGTGCCGGACCACTCTCTCAGAGAAAAAATTTTTCCTCAAGTCTAATCTAAATCTTCCCCGGCACAACTTGTGGCCATTCCCTCTCGTCCTGTCATTAGTTACCTGGGAGAAGAGGCTGACCCCCTCCTTACCACAGCCTCCCTTCAGGAAGTGGTAGAGTGCAATGAGGTCTCCTCTGAGCCTCCTTTTCCCCAAACTAAACAATCCCAGCTCCCTCAGCCGCTCCTCGTAAGACCTGTGCTCCAGACCCCTCACCAGTTTTGTTGCCCTTCTCTGAACACGCTCCAGGGCCTCGATGTCTTTCTTGTAGTGAGGGGCCCAAAACTGAACACAGTACTCGAGGTGCTGCCGCACCAGAGCTGAGTACAGGGGGATGATCACCTCCCTGCTCCTGCTGGCCACACTATTCCTAATACAGGCCAGGATGCCATTGGCCTTCTTGGCCACCTGGGCACACTGCCGGCTCATATTGAGCCGAGCATCAACCAACACCCCCAGGTCCTTTTCCTCTATACACTCCTCAAGCCATTCTGCCCCAAGCCTATAGCATTGCATCGGGTTGTTGTGGCCAAAGTGCAGGACCCGGCACTTGGCCTTATTGAACCTCATCCCATTGACCTCAGCCCAACTGTCTAGCCTATCCAGATCCCGCTGAAGGGCCTCCCTACCCTCAGGCAGATCGACACATCCTCCCAACTTGGTGTCATCCGCAAACTTACTGAGGGTACACTCAATCCCCTCATCCAGGTCATCAATAAAGATATTAAACAAGACGGGCCCCAATACCGACCCTTGGGGGACACCACTCGTGACAGGACGCCAGCTGGACTTGACTCCATTAACCACTACCCGCTGGGCACGGCCCTCTAGCCAATTCTCAACCCAGAGAAGAGTGAACCTGTCCACACCACGGGCTGCCAGCTTCTGCAGGAGAATACTGTGGGAGACCGTGTCAAAGGCTTTGCTGAAGTCCAGGTAGACTACATCAACAGCCTTTCCCTCATCTACCAGTCTGGTCACCCAGTCGTAGAAGGAGATGAGGTTGGACAAGCACGACCTGCCCTTTGTGAACCCGTGCTGGCTGGGTCTGATCCCCTGATTGCCATGCACGTGCCGTGTGATCTCCCTCAAGATCAATTGCTCCATAACTTTCCCTGATACCAAGGTCAGGCTGACAGGCCTGTAGTTCCCCGGATCTTCCTTACGGCCTTTCTTGTAGATGGGAGTCACATCAGCAAGCCTCCAATCTTGCGGGACCTCTCCAGATGACCAGGAATGCTGATAGATGACAGAAAGTGGCTTGGCAATCACCTCTGCCAGCACCCTTGGGTGGATCCCATCTGGCCCCATGGACTTGTGGCAGTTCAGATGGAGGAGCAGGTCTCTGACTGTCTCTGCTAGGATCACAGGGGGTGTATGATGCGCTTCGTCCCAGACTGCCAGGTCAGGGCGAGGAGTATCCTGAGGATAACTGATCTGTCTATTAAAGACAGACGTGAAGAAGGCATTGAGAACCTCAGCCTTTTCCTTATCCTCTGTGGTTACATTCCCTGCCACATCAAGTAAAGGAGGGAAATTCTCCTTAGTTCTTCTTTTACTGTTAATATATTTGTAAAAGGATTTTTTGTTCTCCTTTACTGCAGTAGCCAGTCTAAGTTCAAGCTGGGCTTTTGCATTTCTAAGCTGGGCTTTTGCATTTCTGCAAAAATGCATTTTTGCATTGTGCTTCCCTTACATAACACTTACCTACTTTGGTCTTTTCAAATGGTTTTCTCAAGAGCTTTTCTTCCTCCCTCTCCCCTTCTGCACCCCTGACTGCTTATCACTTCCACTAGCTCGACTAGAGTAGGTCATCCTGCCTCATGGTGCTGCAGCCGCTATGCATCAGGTACATGTGCTTTTAGCATGGCAGATGCTACTTTTCTACACAGTGTAGAAATGTGGCTGTGAATGTACGGGTGACTATGCTGCTTTGGGATGCAAGAAGATAACTTCTAACCCCCAGACTTTAACCAGTCATTATTCATCAAGAAGTTCAGATCTTTAAGGATGCAGCTGTAACTTCCTCTCACCTAAAAGCCTAGACACTACTGACATGATCCAAAAAAGGGGGGGGTTATACTGGTTTGAAGAGAGTTTGAAGGACTGTGTGATACACAGCAACACCAAAGCATTATTCACAAGGGACTCCTACTTGCAGAAAATTAATCTAGTCACCACTAGTAAGAATACTGTCATTCATTAGCCCTGCTGAGAAGGACCTGGGGATCCTGGGAGATGAAAACCTGAACATGAGCCAGGAGTGTAAGCATGCAACTTGGAAGGCCAATGGTGTCCTGGGCTTCATTAGAAGAGGGGTGGCCAGCAAGACAAAGGAGACAATTGTCTCTCACTATTCTGCCCCTGTGATGTCCCATGTGGAGTACTTGATCCAGGCCTGGAGATCCCAGCACAGATAAGATGTAATATGTGGAGCTTTTGAAAAGAGTCCAGAGGATAGCCACTTAAACACCACTTCTTCCAAGATCAGTACCTCCCCAGGAGTAAGAAATCAGGCAAAAGTGACAGAAGACTCACATGGGGTAAGCAAGAAACTCACAGATAAACTCAAATCATAAGCAGAAAGTCTAAAAAATGTGGAAAATAGGACCTGCCCACTTGGGAAGAATGGAAGAATGTTGTCAAGGCCTGCAGGAATGAATTGAGAAAGGCTAAGGCCCACTTGGAATTAAACCTGGCAGACAAAATCAAGGATAACAAGAAAGGGTTTTTTAAGTGCATCAGCAGTACAAGAAATTCTAGGGGAAACATAGGTTTGTTACTGAATGCCCTGGTAACAGGGGACACTGAGAAAGTAGAGATACTGAATGCCTTCTTTGTTCAGTGTTTACTACTAAGACCAGTGTTCAGGAATCCCAGACTGTGGAGGTAAGAGACAGAGTCTGGGGAATTGAAATCTTCTTGGTTGAGAAGGATCTGATCAGAGAGCATCTAGCTAACGTTAACATACACAAATTAATGGGCCCTAATGGCATGCACACACAAATTCTGAGGATGCTGGCAAAAATCTCTGCCAAACCACTCTCTATCATTTTTGAAAGGTATTAGAGAACAAGACAAGTACCTGAAGACTGGAGGAAAGCCAGTGTCACTCCAGTCTTCAAAAAAGACAAGAACAAGGACCCAGGAAACTACAGGCCAATCAGTGTCACCTCTGACCCAGAAAATGTGATGGAACAACTTCTGAATGCCATCTCTGAGCATCTGGAAGAGAAGAAAGTTATCAAGAGTGTAGGGCAAATAACCCCAAGAAAAGCACTCAAAGGAAAAAAGGTGATATATTTTTGGGAGGCTTAAGTAGATGGTATACAAACAAATAGTAGAGTGGCTCACCTTGATGATGGTTGATACTCCACCAGGGAGGGATCTCCAACAAGAGATCCTTCCCTGCTGGTGGTCAGCCCTTAAATGGGGTCTTGAGAGAGGTGGAGTCAAACTCCACCCCTTCCAATCACACTCAGTTGTGCCCCTGCAGCTGACTCAGGGCTTGCCTCAGGTGATCAATCAGTGGTTCAGGCCATGATTCAACAGTTCCCATACACTCCACCCCTTCACGAAATGAACCACTGATTAAGTAACTGTGGGGTGAGCCCTCCTTAATACAGAGACCCAATATATCGCGATGCTTTACATAATAACCCGTCGCAATGTGTATCGATGTAATCTGGGATGAGTGATGATCAGTATATGGCTCATGCTCTTCCTTCGGCCAGTGCTCGGTGGTGTCTACTGGAAGCATGCTGTCACGTTGTGCAGGTCCATCCTACTCTTCATCAGTCCCGGGTAGACCATCACCAGATGTTGCACATGATCTTATAGCAACTCTGTAACTCTGCAGCATCATTTGGTTCCCTCCAGTGACTCATAGACACATGGGGAGTAATATAGATGTTTCAAAGGTGCCAAGAGGGGGAGGTCTGCCCTCCAGGGTAAGATACAGGCCGTATTCCTGTCTTGGGTCAACACTTTAGCTTGTACAGGGGCTTGCCCCGGCCCCTGTACCAAACTTTTTGGCCTGATGTCTGTGGCTGCACAATTAGATCAGGCACCAAAGGGGGTGTCCTGATCTGCCACAGAGACATGATAGGGGTTCCTTTAGGAATAAAGACTGGAGTGTTGACCACAATATCAGTAGGCCATGTACCAATTACCAGAGGGACTACCGAACCCCCCACCTCCAACAATCTCCCACAAGGTGCAAGTAGGCCACACCATCGTGGTCCTACCTGCACCTTCCAAGGCCATCTTATTTATTGGTGCCTGGTCTTAGGTTCTCAGGAGCAGGGAGCAGAAGATTGTTCTCACGGCCAGTCTGAGGTCTTACTCATTATCTGAACCTGTAATTTGGATCCTAAGTGGGGATGCCCATGTTGTTTGCAACATTTTCAAGGCACTGGGTCTGCCATCTCTAGGTCTTTCATTCAGATCTCGCAGGGTTTCGTGGAGTCTCTTCGTCCACCCCTGCAGAGACTGAGAGTCTGTCTTCAGGGCAGCCTTGAGAATGCCATTATAACGCTCAATAAGGCCTGCCCCTGTTGGATTGTATGGCAGGTGGAATCACCACTCAATATTGTTCTCTTCTGCTTAGCGTTGTATCATTGCACCCGTGAAATGAGTCCCTTGGTCCCTCTCAATGACTTGTGGTGTCCCGTAGGCAGCCATCAATCTTGTGAGCGCCTTGATGGTATATGCCTGGTTGGCTTTTGGTACTGGATAGGCCTGCATTAGCCCACTTGCAGTGTCAACACAGGTTAGGGCATATCTTGCCCCCTCAGATCGAGGGAGGGGCCCAATATAATCAACCTGCCATCGCTGTAGAGGATTGTGTCCTCTAGCAAGATGGGCTGTTGTTTCAGGCAACGACCTCGGTCTCATTCTGGAGCAGGCATCACAGTCTCGGCATGCTTGAGTTACGTCCGATAATTGTACGGGCAGTCCCCATGCTTTGGCAGCTGCCCACATGGTCTTCTGTCCAGCATGCTGCAGCTTTTGATGTAACCAGTAGGCGATGTTCTCAGATGGTGAGTTCTCAACCCATCTAACTCAGGCCATTGTGTCGGCTTCATCATTTCCTGGTGACTGTAGGGGTCGGTGACCAGAAACATGGTAGACACGTACAGTTCTGTGTTTGACTGTATTCCATATGTCTAACCACATATCTTTGCCCCAGATCGGTCGGAAGTGGATAGTCCAGTCCTGGGTAGCCCACTGTGCGATCCAAAGAGTGGGCCCCCGGTACACAGCCCAACTATCTGTGCAGATCTTCAGGATACTGTCACCTGGTTCTTTGGTTATAACCATCCACACGGCCCGCAGCTCTGCCCACTGGCTGCTTTGACCATCCCCCTCTTCAAACCATACTGTGTCTGTAGCAGGATGGTATGCTACTGCTCTCCACTTACTTGGGTTGCCCTTGCTGGACCCATCCGTGTACCAGGCATCTTCAGGAATGGGATATTTTCCTTCCTGGACGGGACTCTTCTCTGGTGGAGCAACCAGTGTTTGTTTTGGTGCATCACTGTGATACGTCACTGGGCCTAGAATCTTTTGGAGTTCTTCTTTCAACGGTGAGGAAGACAGACTACTCCTCTGGCTGAGATAGGCGACCCATCGTGCCACCGTCTGTGCCTGGGCCACCTCTGTCTTAGGGAGGTGGGTCAGATCTCTTACCCACCCCTGAATTGGAAGAGGGGTCTTAACTATGACTTCGGCCGTCTGGGTTATTGGCTCTACTGCTTGTAATGCAGTATAGACAGCCAATAGCTGTTTTTCAATCATACAATATCTTTCTTCTGCTCCATGCCAGACCTGAGACCAAAATCCAATGGGGGTCCGAACAGAACTCTGACGTTGCCACAGGCCCCAGCCAAAGCCATCCTGAGTAACATGAACATCCAATTCAGCTGGCAGGGTTGGATCGAATATACCCAATGCCTGGGCTTGTTTCACCGCCTGCTTTGCTTGCTGGAAAGCATCCTGTTCTGTTCTCCCCCAATCCCATGATTGGCCCTTTTTTGTGAGTCTATACAAAGGTCTCAGCAGCTGCGCCAAATGAGGTATAAAGGAACGCCAGTATCCCAATATACCTAGAAATTCCTGCAGCTGCTTTGGTGTTGTAGGGACTGGAAATGCCTGAACCTTATCTATGATGGCACTGGGTAGCACTTTGGTCTTTCCTGACCAGACTACCCCCAGAAATTTTACGGACAGGCCTGGACCTTGCACCTTTTGAGGATTGATAGCCCATCCTCTTTCACCTAGGTAGGCGGTTAATGAATCTGCTGCCTCTCCTACTGCTTCCAGTGAGTCGGATGTTAACAGGAGATCATCAATGTAGTGGTATAGGTTGACGTTATTATTAGGTTTCCTCCCATTAGCTAGGTCACGCACCAAGTTATGACAGTATGTTGGTGAATGCACGTACCCCTGTGGCAGGACCTGAAAGGTCCACTGCCTGCCTCCCCATGTGAATGCAAATTGATCTTGCAATTCTTTGGCAATTGGAATACTAAAAAATGCATTTGCCAAATCCAGGACACAATGGTAGGTCTTGATTTCCCTACTAAGTGTGTCCATTAGGGAAGCAATATTGGGTACGGCCGCATGGATGGGTGGCGTGACCTTATTTAATTCCCTATAATCTACCGTCATCCTCCATGTTCCATCCGACTTCTGCACTGGACATATGGGCGAATTATATGGGCTATGTGCAGGTCTTATAATACCTACATTCTCTAGTTCCTGCACTGTTTTTGATATTTCTTCCTGCCCCCCTGGGAGTCTATACTGTCTTACATTAGTAACCCGGCGTGGTTTCGGCAAACAAATGGGCTCATGTTTCGCATGGCCCCTCAGTACTGTCTGTATTGCCCGGATACTAATGTACCTCTGTCAAAGTCTGAACTCTACCACAGCTGTCTGGAGAGCCAGACCCCATAAAATGTCTATGCCCAAGATGTATTCTGGGACTGGGGCAATCGACACTTTATACTCCCAGGGTGGGAGATGCCCAACCCCCAATTTCAACCATGTTTGGGTGACCGGAATGGTCTGTCCCCCAGACCCACCAATCATCACTCTATTGCCCTTAAATTTTGTTGGGTCTCCATATATAATTGATGTTTCCGCACCAGTGTCTACTAGAGCCATCACCTTTTGAATATTCTTATCCGACCAAAATATCTCTAATTCTACATAGGGCCTCCAGTCACATCTGGAGGCCCTAAGGCAACCAAAGTCCTTCATTACTCCATGAAGTTTGCTAAGTCTAAGTCTTTTACCACAGGTGGTTCAGGCACTGTAGCCTATGACACCTGTGGATGTTTCTTCTATTTGGGACTATAAAGTCAGCCAAATTCCAAGTTGTTGTTGGTGCTGCCTGTATTATTCATACTCCTGGTTCTCTGGGAGTACTCTGAAATTTTTGATCATTTCTAAGTTGTTTCCAGAGCTGTAACAACACATGGTTGGGTTGCCCATCGATTTTAGCAAAGGCAACCCCGGCCCGTATAAGATCATTGAACATGGTAATCCGGGATACCCGTATGGGGCCTGATCGGGGTATCCGTGGGACAGGCTTCCTAGTTTTAATCGGGAATGCCTCAGCTTCTTCTACCATATGGACATTGCACCTAGTTCTTATGCGCTCAGAGGTCTGCCACCAACTCGGCTGCCTGTTGGACGATAGCCTCCGAAGCCACCAGGGGGTTTAGTATGGAGACCAAAGTCCCATAAAGGTGAGAGGGGGCTTGCTGTAGTATTAGGTCTCGCATACCTGCCGTAAATTTTTCTGTATCAGGGCTTTCAAAGGTTTCTGAATACATAGCCTCTCTCATACCCAGTTCCCGGATGTATGTTTGGAGGTCCTCCATAGAGGACCATAAACCGGTATTGAGTGGAATGTCAGATTTGTTAGGCCATGCTAGGCAGCATGCTGCCATCAACCAATCTATAATAGAATGATTCTCATTAGTATAATGGATGGCAGCATATAATCTTTGCCTCAGGGCTGGGTGTATAGTTATAGATGCTAGTTTTGACATCTCTGTCCCACTAACTAATACACTTTCAGTTCCTGCATCCCATAACCTCAGGAGCCATGATGGTACGCTTCCTCTTGGTTTTTGATGGAACCGTTGTACTAGGTCCATCAACTCATTTGTCATGTACAGGCGAGCTGTCTCATGCAAGCATGTTTCAGCAGGGGGCCATTGGTCAGGAGGCACTCCTGCTGGTCTATCTTGCACTTTTTTTGTTTTTTGAGTTATGACTGGTCGAATCTCAAACGGATCCTCCATAGATGGAGCTTCGAGATCTGACTTAGAAATCTTGACTTCTGAAACATCCAGGTCCACTACTTCAGGGACCTGAGTGTCCTCCACTGATACGGTATGTATTTGTCTTGTTGGCACATCTAGACCAGGTTTTTTGGCTACTAAAGTGCCCAACTGTTGTTCCAATTTCTCAATTCGATCTCTTAACAATTGATTTTCAGATTCTATGTTTGTATTTGTTACTTCCATTTTATGTAAAGCCAAGAGGCTTGGAGGCTTCTGCTTAGAGGCTTCTGCTTAGAGGCCAAGCCACAGCAGAAGCAGCTAGCCGACATTCTTTTGTAACTAGCATGTCCTTATCTAGACATTGAAAATAATCTGCCAGCAGGGTTGGAGAAGGAGAAACACTCCCTGTAACCTGCAGGGGTCCCCATTTTTCAATAACGGTGGCTAGACCATAATAGGATGACCCCATAAATCCTGGAATTTGTCCAGGAATTCTTTGGTCTAAGGGAGTAACGTTCTCCCCCTTGCCCCATTTGAAAATGTTCCAAATGAAAGACATAGTTAGTTACTGTATATGTATATATACATATATTTTTTTAAGCCTGCCTGGCTCGCCAATTGTAGGGCAAATAACCCCAAGAAAAGCACTCAAAGGAAAAAAGGTGATATATTTTTGGGAGGCTTAAGTAGATGGTATACAAACAAATAGTAGAGTGGCTCACCTGGATGATGGTTGAGGCTCGCCAATAACTCCACCAGAGAGGGATCTCCAACAAGAGATCCTTCCCTGCTGGTGGTCAGCCCTTAAATGGGGTCTTGAGAGAGGTGGAGTCAAACTCCACCCCTTCCAATCACACTCAGTTGTGCCCCTGCAGCTGACTCAGGGCTTGCCTCAGGTGATCAATCAGTGGTTCAGGCCGTGATTCAACAGTTCTCATACAAAGAGTAATAAATATTGATTCACCAAGGGGAAATCATCCTCAATCAATGTGGTAGCCTTCTATGATGTGATCACCACCTGGGTATATGAGGGGACAGCACTGGATTTTATGTACCTTGACTTCAGCAAGGCTTTTGATACTGTCACCTACAACATTTTTCTAATGAATTTTTTAAAGTGTGGGAGACAGTAATGGGCAGTGAGGTAGATTGAGAACTGGCTGACTGGGAGAGCTCACATGGTTCTGATAAGCAGCACAGAGTCTGACTGGAGGCCAGTAACTAGAAGTGTTCCCTAAGAGCTGGTACTGGCACTGGTCTTTTTCAAAATTTTCATCGATTACCTGACTGAAGAGATAAAGTGCACCCTCAGTGAATTTACTGATGGTAACAACCTGGGAGGAGCAGCTGACACAACAGAAAGCTGTACAGCCATTCACAAGACCTGGTCAAGCTGGACAGCAGGGTGGAGAGAAACCTTAAGGAGTTCAGCAAGACCAAGTGTACAGTATCAGTAGAGGTTAGGGGCTGATCCAAGCTCTGTAGAGAAGGACCTATGTTTCCTGGTGGGCAACAGGTTGCCCACAAGCCAGCAGTGCACCTTTCTGGACAGACTATCAATAGTATTCTGGACTGAATCAAAAAGAGAGCAGCCAGCAAGTCAAGGGAGGTGATTCTTCTTTACTCTGACCTGGTTAAGCCACATCTGCAGTACTGTGTCCAGTTCTGGAATCCTGTTAAAAAAACACAGGGAACTTCTAGAGAGAGACCAGTGAAGGGCCACAGAGATGACTATGGACCTAGAATTTCTCACATGTGAAAAAAAAGGATGAGAGGCTTGGGACTGTTCAGCCTGGAGAAGGCTAAGAGGGGATCTCACAATTGTTTATAAATATTTAAAATGCAGCAGTCAAATGGATGGAATGAGGCTCTTTTCAGTGGTGTGCAAAAACTAGACAAGGGACAATGGGCAAAAACGGGAACACAGGAAGTTCTATAATAAATGAGAAAGAAAGAACTTCACTGTGAGTGTGGCAAAGCACTGGAATGGGCTGATCAGTGGAGTTGTACAGCATCCTGATCTGGCAGTCAACTGGATGCTTTCCCATGCAACCTACTGTAGGGGACCTGTGTTAGCAGGGGGTTCAGACTGAATGATCCTCTGAGGTCCCTTCCAGCCCCTATGATTCTGTGATCATTATCATTATCATGGGCTTTCATTGATCATATTTGTAATGGTGTTTCCTGGCTACATCCAATAGCTGTTTCCAGTCTTTCTTTCTACTGTGTGTAGATCTTTGTATATTTATATTTCCCAATTTAGAATTTTCAACTGACAAAGCCATTGTGTAGCACCCGCCTGAACAGCATAAGAATCCACATACTTCAGTTTTGCATCACTCTGATTTTATACAGCAACTCTTAATTCTTGTACTTAGACACCTCTTTCTCTCTCTTCTTTTGCGTGTTCCTCAGTCAATTACATTTCACCTGGTACTCCCAGTGTGCATACCATATTCTAACTGTAGCTTTTTGTATAATTCCTTCCAGAGGTGCAGTCCCTTTTAGTACTATATCTAATAAATTAAACAGACCTCTACTTTGAACAGCTTGCTCTTAGCATATTTTCTCAACTTGTTTCATTGCACGGACTAAAGGTAAAATACATTTTTCCCACTCAGAATATCTCTCTTCTGCTACTTTAAAACTGCCACCCATAGATGGGTGCCAGCTTGTGCTGTAGCTGTTGAAGCACTAATACCTGTCACTGCTGCCATTAACGGAATTATGCTGGCACTTAAGTGCTGGTAATCAATTGTTAACCACCACCATCCCTCCAATTTACAGACTTGGGGAATTATATGACGAATATGTTCTAGAGACAATCTGCCACTTTTCTAAATGCGCAATTACTTCAGAAATACTAGTCCACGCTGCATCAGAAATTGGACACAACAGGACACTAGTAGCTTTTGACTCGTGGAATAGTGGAGCTGTATTAAGCACTCACACTAATTGATTTTGATTTTTATTGTTTGGTATTTGTACAAAAGACAACATAGAATAATTTGGCAAACGCCATATAAGACCATCAAAACCTAGGGTACTTTCACAGTGGTGTGTTAACTGCAAAGGGAAAAGCTGTTCAATGTTTTTCACTGTAAATTAGCCATAAATAAACTTTTTGCAGTCTGCCACACAGTGCTAGTTCCCATAACTGCAGCAATTTTAACTGTTTCCCAGGTTTTATGCCTCCCTTATTGGCATCCTTTTGTTACAGTTATTGACATTTGTGCTACAATGTCAATTAGAAATTACACTGTTTCTGAGGGCCAACTGGAATTTAAAATGTAAGGGCCACTTTGATCAAGACATTGTTAAGTATCTACTATGCTGGATAGACAGGTCCAATTGCAATTTAGGCACTACAAGTTTTTTGGATCTGTTTTCTTCAGATGATCCTCATGAAGGAAAAAAAAGGCAATTTCTCTCCCTAGGAATTGGCACCAGAGAAGTCAGAGCATTTGGAGTGTTTCCTTTCTGAAATAACTGACTCAGGCTTTGAACCATGGCAGTAGGCTGTCTCTAACTTGCAGCTCCAGGAATTCCTAGTGGCAATGCCTGTTTCTATAGCTTCCTTATCCAGTCCAGACCTCAGGGAATTCTAGTTCTTGAGAGTAATTCTGATGTCATCATCTAATTCCCATTCTTTACTGCACGTGGCAGGGAATATTATCACCTAGGATGAGAAAGAGATTGAGGTACTCAATGCCATCTTTGCTTCTGTCTTTAGTTAACCTCGTGGTACTCAACCTCCTGAGCTAGAAGACTGATAAGGGAACACAATAAACACCCTGCAATTCAGAAGTAAGCAATGAGTGACCTGCTACACCACGTAGACTATCACAAATCTACAGGGTCAGATGGGTTCCAAGCAACAGTATCGATGGAGCTGGTGGAAGTGCACACCAAGCCACCTTCCTTCATGTATCAGCTGTCCTGGTCAACTGGGGAGGTCTCAGACAGCTGGAGAACTGCCACTGTCACATCACTGTACAAGAAGGTTCTACAGAAGGATCTACAGGTCTCTCGGTCTGACATAAGTATCAGAGGTTATAGACCACATCATCTTGAGTGCAATTGAGCCAGAGGGGAAGAAGACCAGTGTGAATGAACTGGGAACTTTTGTTGAGACTCCAGTAGAAAAAGAGAGTCTATGTCCTCTGGAAGATGCGACAGGCTACTTGGGGAGACTACAAAAAACTTGCTAAGATTTGCAGGCAGGAAGTTAGAAATGGAAAAGCCCAGCTCGAACTTAGACTGGCTACTGCAGTAAAGGAGAGCAGAAAATCCTTTTACAAATATATTAACAGTAAAAGAAGAACTAAGGAGAATTTCCCTCCTTTACTTGATGTGGCAGGGAATGTAACCACAGAGGATAAGGAAAAGGCTGAGGTTCTCAATACCTTCTTCACATTTGCCTTTAATAGACAGATCAGTTATCCTCAGGGTAATTTTTGTCCTGACCTGGAAGTCTGGGATGGAGCACATAATACACCCCCTGTGATCCTAGCAGAGACAGTCAGAGACCTGCTCCTCCATCTGAACTGCCACAAGTCCATACGACCAGATGGGATCCACCCAAGGGTGCTAAGGGAGCTGGCAGAGGTGATTTCCAAGCCACTTTCTACCATCTATCAGTATTGCTGGTTATCTGGAGAGGTCCCACAAGATTGGAGGCTTGCCGATGTGACTCCCATCTACATGAAAGGCTGTAAGGAAGATCCAAGGAACTACAGGCCTGTCAGCCTGACCTTGGTATCAGGGAAAGTTATGGAGCAGATGATCTTGAGGGAGATCACACGGCACGTGCATGGCAACCAGGGGATCAGACCCAGCCAGCATGGGTTCACAAAGGGCAGGTCGTGCTTGTCCAACCTCATCTCCTTCTACGACTGGGTGACCAGACTGGTAGAGGAAGGAAAGGCTGTTGATGTAGTCTACCTGGACTTCAGCAAAGCCTTTGACATGATCCCCCACAGTATTATCCTGTGGAAACTGGCAGCCCATGGTGTGGATAGGTTCACTCTTCACTGGGTTGAGAATTGGCTAGAGGGCCATGCTCAGCAGGTAGCAGTTAATGGAGTTAAGTCCAGCTGATATCCCATTACGAGTGGTGTCCCCCAAGGGGGGGGACAAGGGGGCCCATCTTGATTAATATCTTTATTGATGACTTAGATGGGGGTATTGAGTGTACCCTCAGTAAGTTTGCGGATGACACCAAATTGGGAGGATGTGTCGATGTGCCTGAGGGGAGGGAGGCCCTTCAGAGCGATCTGGATAGGCTGAATAGCTGAGCTGAGGTCAACAGGATGAGGTTCAATAAGGCCGAGTGCCCGGTCCTGCACTTTGGCCACAACAACCCGATGCAATGCTATAGGCTTGGGGCAGAATGGCTTGAGGAGTGTATAGAGGAAAAGGACCTGGGGGTGTTGGTTGATGCTCAGCTTAACATGAGCCGGCAGTGTGCCCAGGTGGCCAAGAAGGCCAATGGCATCCTGGCCTGTATTAGGAATAGTGTGGCCAGCAGGAGCAGGGAGGTGATCATCCCCCTGTACTCAGCTCTGGTGTGGCCGCACCTCGAGTACTGTGTTCAGTTTTGGGCCCCTCACTACAAGAAAGACATCGAGGCACTGGAGCGTGTTCAGAGAAGGGCAACAAAACTGGTGAGGGGTCTGTAGCATAAGTCTTATGAGGAGCGGCTGAGGGAGCTGGGATTGTTCAGTCTGGAGAAAAGGAGGCTCAGAGGAGACCTCATTGCACTCTACCACTTCCTGAAGGGAGGCTGTGGTGAGGAGGAGGTCGGCCTCTTCTCCCAGATAACTAATGACAGGACGAGAGGGAATGGCCACAAGTTGTGCCGGGGAAGATTTAGATTAGATTTGAGGAAAAATTTTTTCTCTGAGAGAGTGGTCAGGCACTGGAATGGCCTGCCTAGGGAGGTGGTTGAGGCACCATCCCTAGCGCTGTTCAAGAAGCGTTTAGATGAGGTGCTGAGGGATTTGATTTAGTAGCTTAGTGGATAGGGATTTGATTTAGTAGCTTAGTGGATAGGGATGGCAACAGGAGGATGGTTGGACTAGATGATCTTGTAGGCCCTTTCCAACCTAATGTATCTATTAATCTATGAACCATATGCAAGACAACCAGGGGATGAGACCTAACCAGCATGAGTTTACGATCAGACCATCTACTCTGCCTGGTGAGCTGCCCACTGGAAACTAGAACCACTGTTTTCCTGGACAAAAAACTCATGATTGCTTTCCCTTGCAACTCATGTACCCAGGTCTGTACATTTCCATCCAACTCTCTCATATCCTGTCTGTGATCACACAGGATTGTACATGGTGTGCACCCACTATATCCCCCCTCCCTTGCAAAGGAACTAGCTGAAGCCGTTAAACCATTTTCTCTACAGCTGAGACACAGGCCCTCACAAGGAAGAGAGATTATCTCCATATTGACAAAGTTGTCAAGTCACCTCAACCATCAATGGTCTTTCGTTCTCTTTCCAGTTCATTCCTGCCAGGGAACAGGAGTAGTAGGAATTGCAGTGCCCATTGCAGGAGTGGGAGCAACCACAAGGCTCACTGAAAGAGCTGTAGTGACAACAGGACTCATAGCAGAGCTTGAAGTAGCCACAGGACCCATATCAGGAGCTGGAGCAAGCACAGGGCTGTACCCCTGCATATGGTTCACTGCTCTTCAGAGGAATTTTTTCCTTTTCCTCTAGATGATATAAAGCGAGAACAACCACAGGGCTCATCATGAAGATTTGAGTGACAGCAGAGTCTGCTGGAGCAGAGTCTGCTGGAGCTGCACCTGGCAGGAACTCCAGCTCCCTGTGCTGCCTTCCCTTCCATAGGCTGACAGCGACAGAGGCCGTCTGGAAGCAAGGAACACTACAAGAGCTCAGCACCCTTTTCCTGCAGCACACAAAAGCCTATGACGTGCTATATGGAAAGGGCAGCAGGCACCATGAGCTCAGCTGTAGAGAAGACGTTGCTCAGACCTGCAAGACTCTCCCGCCAGCCTTTCAAACTAGGCAGCATGGCTCAGAACTCCTCCCTCCTGCCCCTATCAGCAGTGGTGTGATTGGCTGCAGGAGCCCGGGTACGCCTCCAGCTCTCCTAGTGGTGCACTGGAACAGGAAGTCCATCCCCTTGTGCACACTGGGTGCCACCATTTCATGTCAGCCTCCATTTCGTGGCATGCCGCAGGCACAGTACTCAGTTCAGTGCTACGCTTACTTATCAGGATTGCTCTGACAGCTTTGGAGGAAAACTTATAACGTAATGCAGAAGGGAGCACAGCACCTTTTCTGAGGAAGAGGTGCTCATCTCATTCAGATTAGCAGAGCTGCAGCAGGCAGGAACTCCAGCTCCCTGTGCTGTCTTCCGTACCACGGGCTGACAGCGACAGAGGCCGTCTGGAAGTAAGGAACACTCCCAAGAGCTCAGCACCCTTTTCCTGCAGCACACAAAAGCCTATGACGTGCTATATGGAAAGGGCAGCAGGCACCATGAGCTCAGCTGAAGAGAAGACGTTGCTCAGACCCGCAAGACTCTCCCGCCAGCCTTTCAAACTAGGCAGCATGGCTCAGAACTCCTCCCTCCTGCCCCTATCAGCAGTGGTGTGATTGGCTGCAGGAACCAGCCTACGCCTGCAGCTCTGCCAATGGTCTACTTCAGCAGGAAGTCCATCCCCTTGTGCACACTGGGTGCTGCCATTTCGTGTCAGCCACCATTTTGTGGCAGGGAGCTGGGGCTGGTTTTCACAGTGCCCATCTGATTGGCGGACTGTAGTGACAGCCCGCAAGTACTTTGCTTACTCTCTGGTTTGTGCCCGGCTCCCTTTGTGTCCTGAAGCAGTAACTAATCTAAATTCCTGTTTGCAGAATGTATTTACTTTTACGTAATCATCTATAACATTTCTGCAAATATTATAATCATATTCATAGGTATTTATTTAGTTATGTA
Source organism: Callipepla californica brunnescens (assembly GCA_023055505.1). NCBI lineage: Eukaryota > Metazoa > Chordata > Aves > Galliformes > Odontophoridae > Callipepla > Callipepla californica. Next base: position 307,730 of record JALIRH010000187.1, read on the forward strand.
ACTCTTATGGAGCAGAGCGTACATGCATTTTTAACAACACAGAATTGAAACACCTACCGCTCTGCAAAAATATGGGTGCTCAGCAGATGAAATTAACAATGCTAAGTGCCAGAGGAGCACACAAGAAGGATTATGTATGAGAAGCAGCCGGCAGGGAAGCCTTGCCAGGAAACAGGAATAAGGACAAAAATAGGGGGCATCAGAAGTGTGCTAGCTTCCAGAATGGAGGTACCCCACAATCAGTCTTAGCGCACAGATGCTGCCGAGCTCATCAGTGCCAGCCATGATTGTGTGGAGGCACAGCAAGTCTGCAGGCAGCAAAGACAAAACTGACAGGCAGTTACAGAAGAGATGTTTGTTAAGTCCATCGTGATTATCTCAGGCAAGTCCTCCATCACAGCCAGGTAAGACATGCAGACAACAAAGCGCTGCATCACTCTGTCAGAAGTACTGGTATGACAGAGAGCAGCACAAGCAAGCCACCAGCAGCTATTCCCACCACTCACAGACTCCAGCACCTCCCGCCCACCTCACCACATAGGCAGCATGGCTAAGAACTCCTCCCTCCTGCCAATTCCAGCACTGTTGCAATTGGCTTCTGGAATCTGTGTACCCCTCCAGCTCTCCTAGTGGTCCACTGGAACAGGAAGTCCATCCCCTTGCGCACGCTGGCTGCCACGGTTTCATGTCAGCCTCCGTTTAGTGGCATGCCGCAGGCACAGCACTCAGTTCAGTGCTACGCTGACTTACCAGTATTGCTCTGACAGCTTTGGAAGAAAACGTATAACATAATGCAGAAGGGAGCACAGCACCTTTTCTGAGGAACAAGTGCTCATCTCATTCTGATGAGTGGAGCTGCACCTGGCAGGAACTCCAGCTCCCTGTGCTGCCTTCCCTTCCACAGGCTGACAGCGACAGAGGCCGTCTGGAAGCAAGGAACACTACAAGAGCTCAGCACCCTTTTCCTGCAGCACACAAAAGCCTATGACGTGCTATATGGAAAGGGCAGCAGGCACCATGAGCTCAGCTGTAGAGAAGACGTTGCTCAGACCTGCAAGACTCTCCCGCCAGCCTTTCAAACTAGGCAGCATGGCTCAGAACTCCTCCCTCCTGCCCCTATCAGCAGTGGTGTGATTGGCTGCAGGAGCCCGGGTACGCCTCCAGCTCTCCTAGTGGTGCACTGGAACAGGAAGTCCATCCCCTTGTGCACACTGGGTGCCACCATTTCATGTCAGCCTCCATTTCGTGGCATGCCGCAGGCACAGTACTCAGTTCAGTGCTACGCTTACTTATCAGGATTGCTCTGACAGCTTTGGAGGAAAACTTATAACGTAATGCAGAAGGGAGCACAGCACCTTTTCTGAGGAAGAGGTGCTCATCTCATTCAGATTAGCAGAGCTGCAGCAGGCAGGAACTCCAGCTCCCTGTGCTGCCTTCCGTACCACGGGCTGACAGCGACAGAGGCCGTCTGGAAGTAAGGAACACTCCCAAGAGCTCAGCAACCTTCTCCGGCATAACATCAAAGCCTATGACGTGCTATATGGAAAGGGCAGCAGGCACCATGAGCTCAGCTGAAGAGAAGATGTTGCTCAGACCCGCAAGACTCTCCCGCCAGCCTTTCAAACTAGGCAGCATGGCTCAGAACTCCTCCCTCCTGCCCCTATCAGCAGTGGTGTGATTGGCTGCAGGAACCAGCCTACGCCTGCAGCTCTGCCAATGGTCTACTTCAGCAGGAAGTCCATCCCCTTGTGCACACTGGGTGCTGCCATTTCGTGTCAGCCACCATTTTGTGGCAGGGAGCTGGGGCTGGTTTTCACAGTGCCCATCTGATTGGCGGACTGTAGTGACAGCCCGCAAGTACTTTGCTTACTCTCTGGTTTGTGCCCGGCTCCCTTTGTGTCCTGAAGCAGTAACTAATCTAAATTCCTGTTTGCAGAATGTATTTACTTTTACGTAATCATCTATAACATTTCTGCAAATATTATAATCATATTCATAGGTATTTATTTAGTTATGTAACTCTTATGGAGCAGAGCGTACATGCATTTTTAACAACACAGAATTGAAACACCTACCGCTCTGCAAAAATATGGGTGCTCAGCAGATGAAATTAACAATGCTAAGTGCCAGAGGAGCACACAAGAAGGATTATGTATGAGAAGCAGCCGGCAGGGAAGCCTTGCCAGGAAACAGGAATAAGGACAAAAATAGGGGGCATCAGAAGTGTGCTAGCTTCCAGAATGGAGGTACCCCACAATCAGTCTTAGCGCACAGATGCTGCCGAGCTCATCAGTGCCAGCCATGATTGTGTGGAGGCACAGCAAGTCTGCAGGCAGCAAAGACAAAACTGACAGGCAGTTACAGAAGAGATGTTTGTTAAGTCCATCGTGATTATCTCAGGCAAGTCCTCCATCACAGCCAGGTAAGACATGCAGACAACAAAGCGCTGCATCACTCTGTCAGAAGTACTGGTATGACAGAGAGCAGCACAAGCAAGCCACCAGCAGCTATTCCCACCACTCACAGACTCCAGCACCTCCCGCCCACCTCACCACATAGACAGCGTGTCCCAGAATTCCTCCCTCCTGCCAATTCCAGCACTGTTGCAATTGGCTTCTGGAATCTGTGTACCCCTCCAGCTCTCCTAGTGGTCCACTGGAACAGGAAGTCCATCCCCTTGCGCACGCTGGCTGCCACGGTTTCATGTCAGCCTCCGTTTAGTGGCATGCCGCAGGCACAGCACTCAGTTCAGTGCTACGCTGACTTACCAGTATTGCTCTGACAGCTTTGGAAGAAAACGTATAACATAATGCAGAAGGGAGCACAGCACCTTTTCTGAGGAACAAGTGTTCATCTCATTCTGATGAGTGGAGCTGCACCTGGCAGGAACTCCAGCTCCCTGTGCTGCCTTCCCTTCCATAGGCTGACAGCGACAGAGGCCGTCTGGAAGCAAGGAACACTACAAGAGCTCAGCACCCTTTTCCTGCAGCACACAAAAGCCTATGACGTGCTATATAGAAAGGGCAGCAGGCACCATGAGCTCAGCTGTAGAGAAGACGTTGCTCAGACCTGCAAGACTCTCCCGCCAGCCTTTCAAACTAGGCAGCATGGCTCAGAACTCCTCCCTCCTGCCCCTATCAGCAGTGGTGTGATTGGCTGCAGGAGCCCGGGTACGCCTCCAGCTCTCCTAGTGGTGCACTGGAACAGGAAGTCCATCCCCTTGTGCACACTGGGTGCCACCATTTCATGTCAGCCTCCATTTCGTGGCATGCCGCAGGCACAGCACTCAGTTCAGTGCTACGCTTACTTAACTTGTAACGTAATGCAGAAGGGAGCACAGCACCTTTTCTGAGGAAGAGGTGCTCATCTCATTCAGATTAGCAGAGCTGCAGCAGGCAGGACCTCCAGCTCCCTGTGCTGCCTTCCCTACCACTGACAGGCAACAACAGAGGCTGCATGGATGCAAGGAACACTCCCAAGAGCTCAGCATGCCACTAACATCCTACATAACACCAAAGACTAAGACATGCTATATGGAAAGGGCAGCAGGCACCATGAGCTCAGCTGAAGAGAAGACGTTGCTCAGACCTGCAAGACTCTCCCGCCAGCCTTTCAAACTAGGCAGCATGGCTCAGAACTCCTCCCTCCTGCCCCTATCAGCAGTGGTGTGATTGGCTGCAGGAGCCCGGGTACGCCTCCAGCTCTCCTAGTGGTGCACTGGAACAGGAAGTCCATCCCCTTGTGCACACTGGGTGCCACCATTTCATGTCAGCCTCCATTTCGTGGCATGCCGCAGGCACAGTACTCAGTTCAGTGCTACGCTTACTTATCAGGATTGCTCTGACAGCTTTGGAGGAAAACTTATAACGTAATGCAGAAGGGAGCACAGCACCTTTTCTGAGGAAGAGGTGCTCATCTCATTCAGATTAGCAGAGCTGCAGCAGGCAGGAACTCCAGCTCCCTGTGCTGCCTTCCGTACCACGGGCTGACAGCGACAGAGGCCGTCTGGAAGTAAGGAACACTCCCAAGAGCTCAGCAACCTTCTCCGGCATAACATCAAAGCCTATGACGTGCTATATGGAAAGGGCAGCAGGCACCATGAGCTCAGCTGAAGAGAAGATGTTGCTCAGACCCGCAAGACTCTCCCGCCAGCCTTTCAAACTAGGCAGCATGGCTCAGAACTCCTCCCTCCTGCCCCTATCAGCAGTGGTGTGATTGGCTGCAGGAACCAGCCTACGCCTGCAGCTCTGCCAATGGTCTACTTCAGCAGGAAGTCCATCCCCTTGTGCACACTGGGTGCTGCCATTTCGTGTCAGCCACCATTTTGTGGCAGGGAGCTGGGGCTGGTTTTCACAGTGCCCATCTGATTGGCGGGCTGTAGTGACTGCCCGCAAGTACTTTGCTTACTCTCTGGTTTGTGCCCGGCTCCCTTTGTGTCCTGAAGCAGTAACTAATCTAAATTCCTGTTTGCAGAATGTATTTACTTTTACGTAATCACCTATAACATTTCTGCAAATATTATAATCATATTCATAGGTATTTATTAAGTTATGTAACTCTTATGGAGCAGAGCGTACATGCATTTTTAACAACACAGAATTGAAACACCTACCGCTCTGCAAAAATATGGGTGCTCAGCAGATGAAATTAACAATGCTAAGTGCCAGAGGAGCACACAAGAAGGATTATGTATGAGAAGCAGCCGGCAGGGAAGCCTTGCCAGGAAACAGGAATAAGGACAAAAATAGGGGGCATCAGAAGTGTGCTAGCTTCCAGAATGGAGGTACCCCACAATCAGTCTTAGCGCACAGATGCTGCCGAGCTCATCAGTGCCAGCCATGATTGTGTGGAGGCACAGCAAGTCTGCAGGCAGCAAAGACAAAACTGACAGGCAGTTACAGAAGAGATGTTTGTTAAGTCCATCGTGATTATCTCAGGCAAGTCCTCCATCACAGCCAGGTAAGACATGCAGACAACAAAGCGCTGCATCACTCTGTCAGAAGTACTGGTATGACAAAGAGCAGCACAAGCAAGCCACCAGCAGCTATTCCCACCACTCACAGACTCCAGCACCTCCCGCCCACCTCACCACATAGGCAGCATGGCTCAGAACTCCTCCCTCCTGCCAATTCCAGCACTGTTGCAATTGGCTTCTGGAATCTGTGTACCCCTCCAGCTCTCCTAGTGGTCCACTGGAACAGGAAGTCCATCCCCTTGCGCACGCTGGCTGCCACGGTTTCATGTCAGCCTCCGTTTAGTGGCATGCCGCAGGCACAGCACTCAGTTCAGTGCTACGCTGACTTACCAATATTGCTCTGACAGCTTTGGAAGAAAACGTATAACATAATGCAGAAGGGAGCACAGCACCTTTTCTGAGGAACAAGTGTTCATCTCATTCTGATGAGTGGAGCTGCACCTGGCAGGAACTCCAGCTCCCTGTGCTGCCTTCCGTACCACGGGCTGACAGCGACAGAGGCCGTCTGGAAGTAAGGAACACTCCCAAGAGCTCAGCACCCTTTTCCTGCAGCACACAAAAGCCTATGACGTGCTATATGGAAAGGGCAGCAGGCACCATGAGCTCAGCTGTAGAGAAGACGTTGCTCAGACCTGCAAGACTCTCCCGCCAGCCTTTCAAACTAGGCAGCATGGCTCAGAACTCCTCCCTCCTGCCCCTATCAGCAGTGGTGTGATTGGCTGCAGGAGCCCGGGTACGCCTCCAGCTCTCCTAGTGGTGCACTGGAACAGGAAGTCCATCCCCTTGCGCACGCTGGCTGCCACGGTTTCATGTCAGCCTCCGTTTAGTGGCATGCCGCAGGCACAGCACTCAGTTCAGTGCTACGCTGACTTACCAATATTGCTCTGACAGCTTTGGAAGAAAACGTATAACGTAATGCAGAAGGGAGCACAGCACCTTTTCTGAGGAAGAGGTGCTCATCTCATTCAGATTAGCAGAGCTGCAGCAGGCAGGAACTCCAGCTCCCTGTGCTGCCTTCCGTACCACGGGCTGACAGCGACAGAGGCCGTCTGGAAGTAAGGAACACTCCCAAGAGCTCAGCAACCTTCTCCGGCATAACATCAAAGCCTATGACGTGCTATATGGAAAGGGCAGCAGGCACCATGAGCTCAGATGAAGAGAAGATGTTGCTCAGACCCGCAAGACTCTCCCGCCAGCCTTTCAAACTAGGCAGCATGGCTCAGAACTCCTCCCTCCTGCCCCTATCAGCAGTGGTGTGATTGGCTGCAGGAACCAGCCTACGCCTCCAGCTCTGCCAATGGTCTACTTCAGCAGGAAGTCCATCCCCTTGTGCACACTGGGTGCTGCCATTTCGTGTCAGCCACCATTTTGTGGCAGGGAGCTGGGGCTGGTTTTCACAGTGCCCATCTGATTGGCGGGCTGTAGTGACTGCCCGCAAGTACTTTGCTTACTCTCTGGTTTGTGCCCGGCTCCCTTTGTGTCCTGAAGCAGTAACTAATCTAAATTCCTGTTTGCAGAATGTATTTACTTTTACGTAATCATCTATAACATTTCTGCAAATATTATAATCATATTCATAGGTATTTATTAAGTTATGTAACTCTTATGGAGCAGAGCGTACATGCATTTTTAACAACACAGAATTGAAACACCTACCGCTCTGCAAAAATATGGGTGCTCAGCAGATGAAATTAACAATGCTAAGTGCCAGAGGAGCACACAAGAAGGATTATGTATGAGAAGCAGCCGGCAGGGAAGCCTTGCCAGGAAACAGGAATAAGGACAAAAATAGGGGGCATCAGAAGTGTGCTAGCTTCCAGAATGGAGGTACCCCACAATCAGTCTTAGCGCACAGATGCTGCCGAGCTCATCGGTGCCAGCCATGATTGTGTGGAGGCACAGCAAGTCTGCAGGCAGCAAAGACAAAACTGACAGGCAGTTACAGAAGAGATGTTTGTTAAGTCCATCGTGATTATCTCAGGCAAGTCCTCCATCACAGCCAGGTAAGACATGCAGACAACAAAGCGCTGCATCACTCTGTCAGAAGTACTGGTATGACAAAGAGCAGCACAAGCAAGCCACCAGCAGCTATTCCCACCACTCACAGACTCCAGCACCTCCCGCCCACCTCACCACATAGGCAGCATGGCTCAGAACTCCTCCCTCCTGCCAATTCCAGCACTGTTGCAATTGGCTTCTGGAATCTGTGTACCCCTCCAGCTCTCCTAGTGGTCCACTGGAACAGGAAGTCCATCCCCTTGCGCACGCTGGCTGCCACGGTTTCATGTCAGCCTCCGTTTAGTGGCATGCCGCAGGCACAGCACTCAGTTCAGTGCTACGCTGACTTACCAGTATTGCTCTGACAGCTTTGGAAGAAAACGTATAACATAATGCAGAAGGGAGCACAGCACCTTTTCTGAGGAACAAGTGTTCATCTCATTCTGATGAGTGGAGCTGCACCTGGCAGGAACTCCAGCTCCCTGTGCTGCCTTCCCTTCCATAGGCTGACAGCGACAGAGGCCGTCTGGAAGCAAGGAACACTACAAGAGCTCAGCACCCTTTTCCTGCAGCACACAAAAGCCTACGACATGCTATATGGAAAGGGCAGCAGGCACCATGAGCTCAGCTGTAGAGAAGACGTTGCTCAGACCTGCAAGACTCTCCCGCCAGCCTTTCAAACTAGGCAGCATGGCTCAGAACTCCTCCCTCCTGCCCCTATCAGCAGTGGTGTGATTGGCTGCAGGAGCCCGGGTACGCCTCCAGCTCTCCTAGTGGTGCACTGGAACAGGAAGTCCATCCCCTTGCGCACGCTGGCTGCCACGGTTTCATGTCAGCCTCCGTTTAGTGGCATGCCGCAGGCACAGCACTCAGTTCAGTGCTACGCTGACTTACCAATATTGCTCTGACAGCTTTGGAAGAAAACGTATAACGTAATGCAGAAGGGAGCACAGCACCTTTTCTGAGGAAGAGGTGCTCATCTCATTCAGATTAGCAGAGCTGCAGCAGGCAGGAACTCCAGCTCCCTGTGCTGCCTTCCGTACCACGGGCTGACAGCGACAGAGGCCGTCTGGAAGTAAGGAACACTCCCAAGAGCTCAGCAACCTTCTCCGGCATAACATCAAAGCCTATGACGTGCTATATGGAAAGGGCAGCAGGCACCATGAGCTCAGCTGAAGAGAAGATGTTGCTCAGACCCGCAAGACTCTCCCGCCAGCCTTTCAAACTAGGCAGCATGGCTCAGAACTCCTCCCTCCTGCCCCTATCAGCAGTGGTGTGATTGGCTGCAGGAACCAGCCTACGCCTGCAGCTCTGCCAATGGTCTACTTCAGCAGGAAGTCCATCCCCTTGTGCACACTGGGTGCTGCCATTTCGTGTCAGCCACCATTTTGTGGCAGGGAGCTGGGGCTGGTTTTCACAGTGCCCATCTGATTGGCGGGCTGTAGTGACTGCCCGCAAGTACTTTGCTTACTCTCTGGTTTGTGCCCGGCTCCCTTTGTGTCCTGAAGCAGTAACTAATCTAAATTCCTGTTTGCAGAATGTATTTACTTTTACGTAATCATCTATAACATTTCTGCAAATATTATAATCATATTCATAGGTATTTATTAAGTTATGTAACTCTTATGGAGCAGAGCGTACATGCATTTTTAACAACACAGAATTGAAACACCTACCGCTCTGCAAAAATATGGGTGCTCAGCAGATGAAATTAACAATGCTAAGTGCCAGAGGAGCACACAAGAAGGATTATGTATGAGAAGCAGCCGGCAGGGAAGCCTTGCCAGGAAACAGGAATAAGGACAAAAATAGGGGGCATCAGAAGTGTGCTAGCTTCCAGAATGGAGGTACCCCACAATCAGTCTTAGCGCACAGATGCTGCCGAGCTCATCAGTGCCAGCCATGATTGTGTGGAGGCACAGCAAGTCTGCAGGCAGCAAAGACAAAACTGACAGGCAGTTACAGAAGAGATGTTTGTTAAGTCCATCGTGATTATCTCAGGCAAGTCCTCCATCACAGCCAGGTAAGACATGCAGACAACAAAGCGCTGCATCACTCTGTCAGAAGTACTGGTATGACAAAGAGCAGCACAAGCAAGCCACCAGCAGCTATTCCCACCACTCACAGACTCCAGCACCTCCCGCCCACCTCACCACATAGGCAGCATGGCTCAGAACTCCTCCCTCCTGCCAATTCCAGCACTGTTGCAATTGGCTTCTGGAATCTGTGTACCCCTCCAGCTCTCCTAGTGGTCCACTGGAACAGGAAGTCCATCCCCTTGCGCACGCTGGCTGCCACGGTTTCATGTCAGCCTCCATTTAGTGGCATGCCGCAGGCACAGCACTCAGTTCAGTGCTACGCTGACTTACCAGTATTGCTCTGACAGCTTTGGAAGAAAACGTATAACATAATGCAGAAGGGAGCACAGCACCTTTTCTGAGGAACAAGTGTTCATCTCATTCTGATGAGTGGAGCTGCACCTGGCAGGAACTCCAGCTCCCTGTGCTGCCTTCCCTTCCATAGGCTGACAGCGACAGAGGCCGTCTGGAAGCAAGGAACACTACAAGAGCTCAGCACCCTTTTCCTGCAGCACACAAAAGCCTATGACGTGCTATATGGAAAGGGCAGCAGGCACCATGAGCTCAGCTGAAGAGAAGACGTTGCTCAGACCTGCAAGACTCTCCCGCCAGCCTTTCAAACTAGGCAGCATGGCTCAGAACTCCTCCCTCCTGCCCAGATCAACAATGGTGTGATTGGCTGCAGGAACCAGCCTACGCCTGCAGCTCTGCCAATGGTCTACTTCAGCAGGAAGTCCATCCCCTTGTGCACACTGGGTGCTGCCATTTCGTGTCAGCCACCATTTTGTGGCAGGGAGCTGGGGCTGGTTTTCACAGTGCCCATCTGATTGGCGGGCTGTAGTGACAGCCCGCAAGTACTTTGCTTACTCTCTGGTTTGTGCCCGGCTCCCTTTGTGTCCTGAAGCAGTAACTAATCTAAATTCCTGTTTGCAGAATGTATTTACTTTTACGTAATCATCTATAACATTTCTGCAAATATTATACTCATATTCATAGGTATTTATTAAGTTATGTAACTCTTATGGAGCAGAGGATACATGCATTTTTAACAACACAGAATTGAAACACCTACCGCTCTGCAAAAATATGGGTGCTCAGCAGATGAAATTAACAATGCTAAGTGCCAGAGGAGCACACAAGAAGGATTATGTATGAGAAGCAGCCGGCAGGGAAGCCTTGCCAGGAAACAGGAATAAGGACAAAAATAGGGGGCATCAGAAGTGTGCTAGCTTCCAGAATGGAGGTACCCCACAATCAGTCTTAGCGCACAGATGCTGCCGAGCTCATCAGTGCCAGCCATGATTGTGTGGAGGCACAGCAAGTCTGCAGGCAGCAAAGACAAAACTGACAGGCAGTTACAGAAGAGATGTTTGTTAAGTCCATCGTGATTATCTCAGGCAAGTCCTCCATCACAGCCAGGTAAGACATGCAGACAACAAAGCGCTGCATCACTCTGTCAGAAGTACTGGTATGACAGAGAGCAGCACAAGCAAGCCACCAGCAGCTATTCCCACCACTCACAGACTCCAGCACCTCCCGCCCACCTCACCACATAGGCAGCATGGCTCAGAACTCCTCCCTCCTGCCAATTCCAGCACTGTTGCAATTGGCTTCTGGAATCTGTGTACCCCACCAGTTCTCCTAGTGGTCCACTGGAACAGGAAGTCCATCCCCTTGCGCACGCTGACTGCCACGGTTTCATGTCAGCCTCCGTTTAGTGGCATGCCGCAGGCACAGCACTCAGTTCAGTGCTACGCTGACTTACCAGTATTGCTCTGACAGCTTTGGAAGAAAACGTATAACATAATGCAGAAGGGAGCACAGCACCTTTTCTGAGGAACAAGTGTTCATCTCATTCTGATGAGTGGAGCTGCACCTGGCAGGAACTCCAGCTCCCTGTGCTGCCTTCCCTTCCATAGGCTGACAGCGACAGAGGCCGTCTGGAAGCAAGGAACACTACAAGAGCTCAGCACCCTTTTCCTGCAGCACACAAAAGCCTACGACATGCTATATGGAAAGGGCAGCAGGCACCATGAGCTCAGCTGTAGAGAAGACGTTGCTCAGACCTGCAAGACTCTCCCGCCAGCCTTTCAAACTAGGCAGCATGGCTCAGAACTCCTCCCTCCTGCCCCTATCAGCAGTGGTGTGATTGGCTGCAGGAGCCCGGGTACGCCTCCAGCTCTCCTAGTGGTGCACTGGAACAGGAAGTCCATCCCCTTGTGCACACTGGGTGCCACCATTTCATGTCAGCCTCCATTTCGTGGCATGCCGCAGGCACAGCACTCAGTTCAGTGCTACGCTTACTTATCAGGATTGCTCTGACAGCTTTGGAGGAAAACTTATAACGTAATGCAGAAGGGAGCACAGCACCTTTTCTGAGGAAGAGGTGCTCATCTCATTCAGATTAGCAGAGCTGCAGCAGGCAGGACCTCCAGCTCCCTGTGCTGCCTTCCCTACCACTGACAGGCAACAACAGAGGCTGCATGGATGCAAGGAACATTCCCAAGAGCTCAGCATGCCACTAACATCCTACATAACACCAAAGACTAAGACATGCTATATGGAAAGGGCAGCAGGCACCATGAGCTCTGCTGAAGAGAAGACGTTGCTCAGACCTGCAAGACTCTCCCGCCAGCCTTTCAAACTAGGCAGCATGGCTCAGAACTCCTCCCTCCTGCCCCTATCAGCAGTGGTGTGATTGGCTGCAGGAGCCCGGGTACGCCTCCAGCTCTCCTAGTGGTGCACTGGAACAGGAAGTCCATCCCCTTGTGCACACTGGGTGCCACCATTTCATGTCAGCCTCCATTTCGTGGCATGCCGCAGGCACAGTACTCAGTTCAGTGCTACGCTGACTTATCAGGATTGCTCTGACAGCTTTGGAGGAAAACTTATAACGTAATGCAGAAGGGAGCACAGCACCTTTTCTGAGGAAGAGGTGCTCATCTCATTCAGATTAGCAGAGCTGCAGCAGGCAGGAAATCCAGCTCCCTGTGCTGCCTTCCGTACCATGGTCTGACAGCGACAGAGGCCGTCTGGTAGTAAGGAACACTCCCAAGAGCTCAGCACCCTTTTCCTGCAGCACACAAAAGCCTATGACGTGCTATATGGAAAGGGCAGCAGGCACCATGAGCTCAGCTGAAGAGAAGACGTTGCTCAGACCCGCAAGACTCTCCCGCCAGCCTTTCAAACTAGGCAGCATGGCTCAGAACTCCTCCCTCCTGCCCAGATCAACAATGGTGTGATTGGCTGCAGGAACCAGCCTACGCCTCCAGCTCTGCCAATGGTCTACTTCAGCAGGAAGTCCATCCCCTTGTGCACACTGGGTGCTGCCATTTCGTGTCAGCCACCATTTTGTGGCAGGGAGCTGGGGCTGGTTTTCACAGTGCCCATCTGATTGGCGGGCTGTAGTGACAGCCCGCAAGTACTTTGCTTACTCTCTGGTTTGTGCCCGGCTCCCTTTGTGTCCTGAAGCAGTAACTAATCTAAATTCCTGTTTGCAGAATGTATTTACTTTTACGTAATCATCTATAACATTTCTGCAAATATTATACTCATATTCATAGGTATTTATTAAGTTATGTAACTCTTATGGAGCAGAGGATACATGCATTTTTAACAACACAGAATTGAAACACCTACCGCTCTGCAAAAATATGGGTGCTCAGCAGATGAAATTAACAATGCTAAGTGCCAGAGGAGCACACAAGAAGGATTATGTATGAGAAGCAGCCGGCAGGGAAGCCTTGCCAGGAAACAGGAATAAGGACAAAAATAGGGGGCATCAGAAGTGTGCTAGCTTCCAGAATGGAGGTACCCCACAATCAGTCTTAGCGCACAGATGCTGCCGAGCTCATCGGTGCCAGCCATGATTGTGTGGAGGCACAGCAAGTCTGCAGGCAGCAAAGACAAAACTGACAGGCAGTTACAGAAGAGATGTTTGTTAAGTCCATCGTGATTATCTCAGGCAAGTCCTCCATCACAGCCAGGTAAGACATGCAGACAACAAAGCGCTGCATCACGCTGTCAGAAGTACTGGTATGACAAAGAGCAGCACAAGCAAGCCACCAGCAGCTATTCCCACCACTCACAGACTCCAGCATCTCCCGCCCAGCTCACCACATAGGCAGCATGTCCCAGAACTCCTCCCTCCTGCCAATTCCAGCGCTATTGCAATTGGCTTCTGGAATCTATGTACCCCTCCAGCTCTCCTAGTGGTCCACTGGAACAGGAAGTCCATCCCCTTGCGCACGCTGGCTGCCACGGTTTCATGTCAGCCTCCATTTAGTGGCATGCCGCAGGCACAGCACTCAGTTCAGTGCTACGCTGACTTATCAGGATTGCTCTGACAGCTTTGGAGGAAAACTTATAACGTAATGCAGAAGGGAGCACAGCACCTTTTCTGAGGAAGAGGTGCTCATCTCATTCAGATTAGCAGAGCTGCAGCAGGCAGGAACTCCAGCTCCCTGTGCTGCCTTCCGTACCACGGGCTGACAGCGACAGAGGCCGTCTGGAAGTAAGGAACACTCCCAAGAGCTCAGCAACCTTCTCCGGCATAACATCAAAGCCTATGACGTGCTATATGGAAAGGGCAGCAGGCACCATGAGCTCAGCTGAAGAGAAGATGTTGCTCAGACCCGCAAGACTCTCCCGCCAGCCTTTCAAACTAGGCAGCATGGCTCAGAACTCCTCCCTCCTGCCCCTATCAGCAGTGGTGTGATTGGCTGCAGGAACCAGCCTACGCCTGCAGCTCTGCCAATGGTCTACTTCAGCAGGAAGTCCATCCCCTTGTGCACACTGGGTGCTGCCATTTCGTGTCAGCCACCAGTTTGTGGCAGGGAGCTGGGGCTGGTTTTCACAGTGCCCATCTGATTGGCGGGCTGTAGTGACAGCCCGCAAGTACTTTGCTTACTCTCTGGTTTGTGCCCGGCTCCCTTTGTGTCCTGAAGCAGTAACTAATCTAAATTCCTGTTTGCAGAATGTATTTACTTTTACGTAATCATCTATAACATTTCTGCAAATATTATACTCATATTCATAGGTATTTATTAAGTTATGTAACTCTTATGGAGCAGAGCGTACATGCATTTTTAACAACACAGAATTGAAACACCTACCGCTCTGCAAAAATATGGGTGCTCAGCAGATGAAATTAACAATGCTAAGTGCCAGAGGAGCACACAAGAAGGATTATGTATGAGAAGCAGCCGGCAGGGAAGCCTTGCCAGGAAACAGGAATAAGGACAAAAATAGGGGGCATCAGAAGTGTGCTAGCTTCCAGAATGGAGGTACCCCACAATCAGTCTTAGCGCACAGATGCTGCCGAGCTCATCGGTGCCAGCCATGATTGTGTGGAGGCACAGCAAGTCTGCAGGCAGCAAAGACAAAACTGACAGGCAGTTACAGAAGAGATGTTTGTTAAGTCCATCGTGATTATCTCAGGCAAGTCCTCCATCACAGCCAGGTAAGACATGCAGACAACAAAGCGCTGCATCACTCTGTCAGAAGTACTGGTATGACAAAGAGCAGCACAAGCAAGCCACCAGCAGCTATTCCCACCACTCACAGACTCCAGCACCTCCCGCCCACCTCACCACATAGGCAGCATGGCTCAGAACTCCTCCCTCCTGCCAATTCCAGCACTGTTGCAATTGGCTTCTGGAATCTGTGTACCCCACCAGTTCTCCTAGTGGTCCACTGGAACAGGAAGTCCATCCCCTTGCGCACGCTGGCTGCCACGGTTTCATGTCAGCCTCCGTTTAGTGGCATGCCGCAGGCACAGCACTCAGTTCAGTGCTACGCTGACTTACCAGTATTGCTCTGACAGCTTTGGAAGAAAACGTATAACATAATGCAGAAGGGAGCACAGCACCTTTTCTGAGGAACAAGTGTTCATCTCATTCTGATGAGTGGAGCTGCACCTGGCAGGAACTCCAGCTCCCTGTGCTGCCTTCCCTTCCATAGGCTGACAGCGACAGAGGCCGTCTGGAAGCAAGGAACACTACAAGAGCTCAGCACCCTTTTCCTGCAGCACACAAAAGCCTATGACATGCTATATGGAAAGGGCAGCAGGCACCATGAGCTCAGCTGTAGAGAAGATGTTGCTCAGACCTGCAAGACTCTCCCGCCAGCCTTTCAAACTAGGCAGCATGGCTCAGAACTCCTCCCTCCTGCCCCTATCAGCAGTGGTGTGATTGGCTGCAGGAGCCCGGGTACGCCTCCAGCTCTCCTAGTGGTGCACTGGAACAGGAAGTCCATCCCCTTGTGCACACTGGGTGCCACCATTTCATGTCAGCCTCCATTTCGTGGCATGCCGCAGGCACAGCACTCAGTTCAGTGCTACGCTTACTTATCAGGATTGCTCTGACAGCTTTGGAGGAAAACTTATAACGTAATGCAGAAGGGAGCACAGCACCTTTTCTGAGGAAGAGGTGCTCATCTCATTCAGATTAGCAGAGCTGCAGCAGGCAGGACCTCCAGCTCCCTGTGCTGCCTTCCCTACCACTGACAGGCAACAACAGAGGCTGCATGGATGCAAGGAACATTCCCAAGAGCTCAGCATGCCACTAACATCCTACATAACACCAAAGACTAAGACATGCTATATGGAAAGGGCAGCAGGCACCATGAGCTCTGCTGAAGAGAAGACGTTGCTCAGACCTGCAAGACTCTCCCGCCAGCCTTTCAAACTAGGCAGCATGGCTCAGAACTCCTCCCTCCTGCCCCTATCAGCAGTGGTGTGATTGGCTGCAGGAGCCCGGGTACGCCTCCAGCTCTCCTAGTGGTGCACTGGAACAGGAAGTCCATCCCCTTGTGCACACTGGGTGCCACCATTTCATGTCAGCCTCCATTTCGTGGCATGCCGCAGGCACAGTACTCAGTTCAGTGCTACGCTGACTTATCAGGATTGCTCTGACAGCTTTGGAGGAAAACTTATAACGTAATGCAGAAGGGAGCACAGCACCTTTTCTGAGGAAGAGGTGCTCATCTCATTCAGATTAGCAGAGCTGCAGCAGGCAGGAACTCCAGCTCCCTGTGCTGCCTTCCGTACCACGGGCCGACAGCGACAGAGGCCGTCTGGAAGTAAGGAACACTCCCAAGAGCTCAGCACCCTTTTCCTGCAGCACACAAAAGCCTATGACGTGCTATATGGAAAGGGCAGCAGGCACCATGAGCTCAGCTGAAGAGAAGACGTTGCTCAGACCCGCAAGACTCTCCCGCCAGCCTTTCAAACTAGGCAGCATGGCTCAGAACTCCTCCCTCCTGCCCAGATCAACAATGGTGTGATTGGCTGCAGGAACCAGCCTACGCCTCCAGCTCTGCCAATGGTCTACTTCAGCAGGAAGTCCATCCCCTTGTGCACACTGGGTGCTGCCATTTCGTGTCAGCCACCATTTTGTGGCAGGGAGCTGGGGCTGGTTTTCACAGTGCCCATCTGATTGGCGGGCTGTAGTGACAGCCCGCAAGTACTTTGCTTACTCTCTGGTTTGTGCCCGGCTCCCTTTGTGTCCTGAAGCAGTAACTAATCTAAATTCCTGTTTGCAGAATGTATTTACTTTTACGTAATCATCTATAACATTTCTGCAAATATTATACTCATATTCATAGGTATTTATTAAGTTATGTAACTCTTATGGAGCAGAGGATACATGCATTTTTAACAACACAGAATTGAAACACCTACCGCTCTGCAAAAATATGGGTGCTCAGCAGATGAAATTAACAATGCTAAGTGCCAGAGGAGCACACAAGAAGGATTATGTATGAGAAGCAGCCGGCAGGGAAGCCTTGCCAGGAAACAGGAATAAGGACAAAAATAGGGGGCATCAGAAGTGTGCTAGCTTCCAGAATGGAGGTACCCCACAATCAGTCTTAGCGCACAGATGCTGCCGAGCTCATCGGTGCCAGCCATGATTGTGTGGAGGCACAGCAAGTCTGCAGGCAGCAAAGACAAAACTGACAGGCAGTTACAGAAGAGATGTTTGTTAAGTCCATCGTGATTATCTCAGGCAAGTCCTCCATCACAGCCAGGTAAGACATGCAGACAACAAAGCGCTGCATCACGCTGTCAGAAGTACTGGTATGACAAAGAGCAGCACAAGCAAGCCACCAGCAGCTATTCCCACCACTCACAGACTCCAGCATCTCCCGCCCAGCTCACCACATAGGCAGCATGTCCCAGAACTCCTCCCTCCTGCCAATTCCAGCGCTATTGCAATTGGCTTCTGGAATCTATGTACCCCTCCAGCTCTCCTAGTGGTCCACTGGAACAGGAAGTCCATCCCCTTGCGCACGCTGGCTGCCACGGTTTCATGTCAGCCTCCATTTAGTGGCATGCCGCAGGCACAGCACTCAGTTCAGTGCTACGCTGACTTATCAGGATTGCTCTGACAGCTTTGGAGGAAAACTTATAACGTAATGCAGAAGGGAGCACAGCACCTTTTCTGAGGAAGAGGTGCTCATCTCATTCAGATTAGCAGAGCTGCAGCAGGCAGGAACTCCAGCTCCCTGTGCTGCCTTCCGTACCACGGGCTGACAGCGACAGAGGCCGTCTGGAAGTAAGGAACACTCCCAAGAGCTCAGCAACCTTTTCCTGCAGCACACAAAAGCCTATGACGTGCTATATGGAAAGGGCAGCAGGCACCATGAGCTCAGCTGAAGAGAAGACGTTGCTCAGACCCGCAAGACTCTCCCGCCAGCCTTTCAAACTAGGCAGCATGGCTCAGAACTCCTCCCTCCTGCCCAGATCAACAATGGTGTGATTGGCTGCAGGAACCAGCCTACGCCTCCAGCTCTGCCAATGGTCTACTTCAGCAGGAAGTCCATCCCCTTGTGCACACTGGGTGCTGCCATTTCGTGTCAGCCACCATTTTGTGGCAGGGAGCTGGGGCTGGTTTTCACAGTGCCCATCTGATTGGCGGGCTGTAGTGACAGCCCGCAAGTACTTTGCTTACTCTCTGGTTTGTGCCCGGCTCCCTTTGTGTCCTGAAGCAGTAACTAATCTAAATTCCTGTTTGCAGAATGTATTTACTTTTACGTAATCATCTATAACATTTCTGCAAATATTATACTCATATTCATAGGTATTTATTAAGTTATGTAACTCTTATGGAGCAGAGCGTACATGCATTTTTAACAACACAGAATTGAAACACCTACCGCTCTGCAAAAATATGGGTGCTCAGCAGATGAAATTAACAATGCTAAGTGCCAGAGGAGCACACAAGAAGGATTATGTATGAGAAGCAGCCGGCAGGGAAGCCTTGCCAGGAAACAGGAATAAGGACAAAAATAGGGGGCATCAGAAGTGTGCTAGCTTCCAGAATGGAGGTACCCCACAATCAGTCTTAGCGCACAGATGCTGCCGAGCTCATCGGTGCCAGCCATGATTGTGTGGAGGCACAGCAAGTCTGCAGGCAGCAAAGACAAAACTGACAGGCAGTTACAGAAGAGATGTTTGTTAAGTCCATCGTGATTATCTCAGGCAAGTCCTCCATCACAGCCAGGTAAGACATGCAGACAACAAAGCGCTGCATCACTCTGTCAGAAGTACTGGTATGACAAAGAGCAGCACAAGCAAGCCACCAGCAGCTATTCCCACCACTCACAGACTCCAGCACCTCCCGCCCACCTCACCACATAGGCAGCATGGCTCAGAACTCCTCCCTCCTGCCAATTCCAGCACTGTTGCAATTGGCTTCTGGAATCTGTGTACCCCACCAGTTCTCCTAGTGGTCCACTGGAACAGGAAGTCCATCCCCTTGCGCACGCTGGCTGCCACGGTTTCATGTCAGCCTCCGTTTAGTGGCATGCCGCAGGCACAGCACTCAGTTCAGTGCTACGCTGACTTACCAGTATTGCTCTGACAGCTTTGGAAGAAAACGTATAACATAATGCAGAAGGGAGCACAGCACCTTTTCTGAGGAACAAGTGTTCATCTCATTCTGATGAGTGGAGCTGCACCTGGCAGGAACTCCAGCTCCCTGTGCTGCCTTCCCTTCCATAGGCTGACAGCGACAGAGGCCGTCTGGAAGCAAGGAACACTACAAGAGCTCAGCACCCTTTTCCTGCAGCACACAAAAGCCTATGACGTGCTATATGGAAAGGGCAGCAGGCACCATGAGCTCAGCTGAAGAGAAGACGTTGCTCAGACCTGCAAGACTCTCCCGCCAGCCTTTCAAACTAGGCAGCATGGCTCAGAACTCCTCCCTCCTGCCCCTATCAGCAGTGGTGTGATTGGCTGCAGGAGCCCGGGTACGCCTCCAGCTCTCCTAGTGGTGCACTGGAACAGGAAGTCCATCCCCTTGTGCACACTGGGTGCCACCATTTCATGTCAGCCTCCATTTCGTGGCATGCCGCAGGCACAGTACTCAGTTCAGTGCTACGCTTACTTATCAGGATTGCTCTGACAGCTTTGGAGGAAAACTTATAACGTAATGCAGAAGGGAGCACAGCACCTTTTCTGAGGAAGAGGTGCTCATCTCATTCAGATTAGCAGAGCTGCAGCAGGCAGGAACTCCAGCTCCCTGTGCTGCCTTCCGTACCACGGGCTGACAGCGACAGAGGCCGTCTGGAAGTAAGGAACACTCCCAAGTGCTCAGCAACCTTCTCCAGCATAACATCAAAGCCTATGACGTGCTATATGGAAAGGGCAGCAGGCACCATGAGCTCAGCTGAAGAGAAGACGTTGCTCAGACCCGCAAGACTCTCCCGCCAGCCTTTCAAACTAGGCAGCATGGCTCAGAACTCCTCCCTCCTGCCCCTATCAGCAGTGGTGTGATTGGCTGCAGGAACCAGCCTACGCCTGCAGCTCTGCCAATGGTCTACTTCAGCAGGAAGTCCATCCCCTTGTGCACACTGGGTGCTGCCATTTCGTGTCAGCCACCATTTTGTGGCAGGGAGCTGGGGCTGGTTTTCACAGTGCCCATCTGATTGGCGGGCTGTAGTGACAGCCCGCAAGTACTTTGCTTACTCTCTGGTTTGTGCCCGGCTCCCTTTGTGTCCTGAAGCAGTAACTAATCTAAATTCCTGTTTGCAGAATGTATTTACTTTCATGTAATCATCTATAACATTTCTGCAAATATTATAATCATATTCATAGGTATTTATTTAGTTATGTAACTCTTATGGAGCAGAGCGTACATGCATTTTTAACAACACAGAATTGAAACACCTACCGCTCTGCAAAAATATGGGTGCTCAGCAGATGAAATTAACAGTGCTAAGTGCCAGAGGAGCACACAAGAAGGATTATGTATGAGAAGCAGCCGGCAGGGAAGCCTTGCCAGGAAACAGGAATAAGGACAAAAATAGGGGGCATCAGAAGTGTGCTAGCTTCCAGAATGGAGGTACCCCACAATCAGTCTTAGCGCACAGATGCTGCCGAGCTCATCAGTGCCAGCCATGATTGTGTGGAGGCACAGCAAGTCTGCAGGCAGCAAAGACAAAACTGACAGGCAGTTACAGAAGAGATGTTTGTTAAGTCCATCGTGATTATCTCAGGCAAGTCCTCCATCACAGCCAGGTAAGACATGCAGACAACAAAGCGCTGCATCACTCTGTCAGAAGTACTGGTATGACAAAGAGCAGCACAAGCAAGCCACCAGCAGCTATTCCCACCACTCACAGACTCCAGCACCTCCCGCCCAGCTCACCACATAGGCAGCATGGCTCAGAACTCCTCCCTCCTGCCAATTCCAGCACTGTTGCAATTGGCTTCTGGAATCTATGTACCCCTCCAGCTCTCCTAGTGGTCCACTGGAACAGGAAGTCCATCCGCTTGCACACGCTGGCTGCCACGGTTTCATGTCAGCCTCCGTTTAGTGGCATGCCGCAGGCACAGCACTCAGTTCAGTGCTACGCTGACTTACCAGTATTGCTCTGACAGCTTTGGAAGAAAACGTATAACATAATGCAGAAGGGAGCACAGCACCTTTTCTGAGGAACAAGTGTTCATCTCATTCTGATGAGTGGAGCTGCACCTGGCAGGAACTCCAGCTCCCTGTGCTGCCTTCCCTTCCACAGGCTGACAGCGACAGAGGCCGTCTGGAAGCAAGGAACACTACAAGAGCTCAGCACCCTTTTCCTGCAGCACACAAAAGCCTATGACATGCTATATGGAAAGGGCAGCAGGCACCATGAGCTCAGCTGAAGAGAAGACGTTGCTCAGACCTGCAAGACTCTCCCGCCAGCCTTTCAAACTAGGCAGCATGGCTCAGAACTCCTCCCTCCTGCCCCTATCAGCAGTGGTGTGATTGGCTGCAAAAGCCCGGGTATGCCTCCAGCTCTCCTAGTGGTGCACTGGAACAGGAAGTCCATCCCCTTGTGCACACTGGGTGCCACCATTTCATGTCAGCCACCATTTTGTGGCAGGGAGCAGGGGATGTTTTCACAGTGCCCATCTGATTGGCTGGGTGATGTGACAGCCCACAAGTACTTTTCTTATTCTCTGCTTGGTGCCCAGCTCGCTTTGTGTCCTGAAGCAATAACTAATCTAAATTCCTGTTTGCAGAATGTATTTACTTTTATGTAATCGTCTATAACATACTTGCAAATATTATAATCACATTCATATTCACAGGTATTTACTTAGTTATCAGCAATGGTGTGATTGGCTGCAGGAGCCCGGGTACGCCTCCAGCTCTCCTAGTGGTGCACTGGAACAGGAAGTCTATCCCCTTGTGCACACTGGGTGCCACCATTTCATGTCAGCCTCCATTTCGTGGCATGCCGCAGGCACAGCACTCAGTTCAGTGCTACGCTTACTTATCAGGAATGCTCTGACAGCTTTGCAGGAAAACTTATAACGTAACGCAGAAGGGAGCACAGCACCTTTTCTGAGGAACAAGAGTTCATCTCATTCAGATTAGCAAAGCTGCAGCAGGCAGGAACTCCAGCTCCCTGTTCTCCCTTCCCTACCACCGGCTGCCAGCAACAGAGGCCGTCTGGAGGCAAGGAACACTCCCAAGATCTCAGCAACCTTCTCCCGCATAACACCAAGGACTATGAAATGCAATATGGAAAGGGCAGCAGACACCATGAGCTCAGCTGAAGAGAAGACGTTGCTCAGACCCGCAAGACTCTCCCGCCAGCCTTTCAAACTAGGCAGCATGGCTCAGAACTCCTCCCTCCTGCCCAGATCAACAATGGTGTGATTGGCTGCAGGAACCAGCCTACGCCTCCAGCTCTCCCAGTTGTCAACATCAGCAGGAAGTCCATCCCCTTGTGCACACTGGATGCCGACATTTCTTGTCAGCCACCATTTTGTGGCAGGGAGCTGGGGCTGTTTTCACAGTGCCCATCTGATTGGCTGGGTGTAGTGTCAGCCCACAAGTACTTTGCTTACTCTCTGGTTTGTGCCCGGCTCCCTTTGTGTCTGGAAGCAGTAACTAATCTAAATTCCTGTTTGCAGAATGTATTTACTTTCATGTAATCGTCTATAACATATCTGCAAATATTATAATCATATTCATCGGATTTATTTAGTTATGGTACTCATATGGATTAGAGTGTACATGCATTTTAAACAACACAGAATTCAAACACCTACCGCTCTGCAAAAATATGGGTGCTCAGCAGGTGAAATTAACAATGCTAAGAGCAAGAGGAGCTCAGAAGAAGGGAGGGAGGTACCCCACTATCAGTCTGAGCGCTCAGATGCTGCCTACCTCATCAGTGCCAGCCATGATGTTCTGGAGGCACAGCAAGTCTGCAGGCAGTAAAGGTAGGACTGTCATGCATACAGAAGAGATGTTTGTCAAGTCCATCTTGATTATCTCAGGCAAGTCCCCCCTCACTGCCGGGTAAACATGCAGACAGCACAGCTCTGCATCACTTTGTCAGAAGTAGTGGTATGACAAAGAGCAGCACAAGCAAGCTACCAGCAGCTGCTCCCACCACTCACAGACACCAGCAGCTCTCGCCAGCCTCACAACGTAGGCAACGTGGCCCAGAACTCCTTTTTCCTGCCCCTGCCTACTGTAGTGCAGTTGGCCTCTGGAATCTGTGTACCCCTCCAGGTCTCCTAGTGTTCCACTGCAACAGGAAGGCTATCCCTTTGACATTGTGTGGACTGTTGTTTCATGTTGGCCTCCATTTTGTGGCATGCCACAGGCACAGCACTCTCAGTCAGTGCTGTGCTTATTTAGGGGTAGCCTCTGTCAGCTGTCGAAGAAAACCTCTAACATAATGCGTAGGGGACTACAGCACCTTTTCTGAGGAACAGTAGTCCACCTGGCTCATATGAAGAAAGCTCCAGCAGGTGTGACGTCTTGCTTCGAGTGCTGCCTTCATCACCACTTGCTGCTAGCTCTCCTAGTTGTCCAGTCGAGCAGGAAATCCATCCCCTTTCGTACGCTGGTTGCTGCCATTTCATTTCAGCCACCACTTCGTTACACGGATATGGTACTATTTCCATAGCGCCCTTCTGATTAGCTGTGTGCAGTGACATTGCACACGTCCTTTGCTCACCCTCTTTTTGGTGCATGGCTGCCTTTGTGGCTGGAAACACTAACTCTTGTAAACACCTGTTTACCATGTATGCAGTATGTATATATATACAAATAAGTATATATATATATGAATATATGCAAGGATTTCTATATATACACTACTTTTGTATATACACAAATACTGTTTGGTATAAATTTATTCTTTTATTTACTTAAGTAACATATGTTATCTATAATTGTATATGCACTTTTAAGGGCACAAAATGAAATGACTCCATATTTACAAGAACACAGTAGCGCAGTATATAAAACATTCTGCATTAAGAGATAGTGGTGGACATAATAAATTTTCTGAAGGAAAAGTGACAGGAGACAGGCCTGCAGGAGCAAGCATGTCAGTACATCTGAGGAGCTCCTTTCTTCTCGAGAAAGTTTCCTCTCAGTCCCTGTGGGTTAGTCAGTACACCAAGGCTCTGTGGACCTCACCAGCTCTGAATATGATTATATTAGTGCTTAGAGGTTCAATATTTAGGCTGCTAACTGTCACAGGGCATGTGGGTTGTCTTCTTCAGGGGCTTGGCATATACACTAGCAAAACAGGTGGAGTGTTGAAACTCATTGCTAAGTAGGAAAGATAACCAAGGCCCAAGAATGTCCTGGCTTTTAAAAATAATAACTCACGTCTGGCACTGATTTTCTATGAGAATTGTAAGGTCTGTCTAGAAAAGAATCACAAATGTAATGGCTGGAAGTATGACAGTGCACCCAGTGGTGCACTGGTGAAATGTGTTCATAACTGGGGAATCCAACCTGAAGGATGCTGAGACACCCATTTGCTGCCTGGACAATCTCTCCAGAAACTTTTATTTCCTGTCAGGGAGCCTCATCTGTCACATCCAGAAGAGGCTACTGAGTTTGATAATCAAACTCTGAAGGACTGCTGTCAGCTTCTGGTCTTTCAAGCTGGGTCACAGGAATCTGCAACAAGGAGATGTCAAAATTTTATAAGAGACTTTTTGACCCCTGGAAGAACGGTAAAGGGGTTAGGAGTATAGGTAGCATTCTCCTCATTTCTCCCAGTTGATGACTAATATCCATGAAGAAGGCAACAAATGGACCCGTTCAATAACTGACAGTCTTGATGGTGTCACACTCAAGTTTTTCAGTTCTATGATCTTCGACATACCTTTCAGACACTGGGCATTGTGAACATCTAATGGGACACAACTAAGCAGGAAGGGGAAGACTGTTCTGGGTAGCAAGATTTTAGTTTTAAATTAGTTTTGATGTGGGAAGTGAATGAATTCTGAGTTACAGAGAAGAGCCAGGGAACACTGTCACCTTAGGAATCATCATGTAAAAAACTCAGGTTTGTCCCACTGGAAATTGTAGTGCCTCCTCCAAGAAGTTAACATGGCTGTCAGCCCAACTGAAGTGCTCTAATATATGCTACCTGGGAAATAAGGAGAAGGAAATGGGTACACTGATGCAATTAGAAAACTATGACCTAATTTCTATAATGGAAAAACAGTGGGATTAATCACAAAACTGGAATACTATGATCAAGGGCCACAAGGTTTTTAGAAGAGATTGGCAGGACTGAAGGATTGGCAAAGTTGTCCTCAGGTTCTGAAGCTGATAGATCACAAAGAGCTGTCTTTGAAAAATACCCATGATAAGGTTGAGAGCTTTTAGTTTAAAATTAGGACCTGGACCAGTAAAGGACATTTGGAGGCCAGGGTCTGCTACAGTCTTCCTGATTAAAGAGAACCTTATTGGATAAAGCCTTTTTATTTCAGCTACTAGAAGCATTGTGCTTGGAAGCTCTAATCCTAATGGGAGATTCCAACCACTCTGATGTCCGCTGGGAAAGCAACATCATGGGCTATAAACAATCCGGGATATTTCTGGAGTCCATTGAGGAAAACTCCCCTGTCCAAGTATTAGACAAACAAAGCAGTGGAGGAATATTACTGAACATGGTACTTACAGCTGCAGAGGAGATCATTGCAGAAGTGAAGACTGGAGACACTCTGGGCTGAAGCAGCCGTACCTTGGTTGAGTTCATGATCTCAAGGAATGTGTCCCTGATGAAGAGCAGAACCAGGACCTTCAAGTTTATGAGAGCAAAATTCCAGCTTTTTAAGGAGTTATTGTATGGGATCCCCTGGGAAACTGTCATTAGAGACAAAGGGATGGAACAGAGCTGGTAACTCTTAAAAAACACCCATCCAAGAGCACAAGAGCTCTCCATCCTCCAGCATAAGAAATCAAGCAGTGGAGGTAGGAAACTGGAATGACTCAAGAAGGACCTGCTGATTAAAGTGCGAGACAAGAAGAAAATGTACAGGTAGTGGAAACAGGGATGTGCAGCCTGGGAAGAATATAGGGATGTTATCCAGGCATGCAGAGATGAGATCAGGAAAGTCAAGGTACAGATGGAACAAAATTTTGTGAGGAATGTGAAATATAACAAAGGACATTGTCAGAAGACATTGGTCAGAAGAGACAGGACAAGGAGCTTGTACCTGTTTGATAAATTAAATTGAGGGAACTGGCTGCAACAGGGATGGAGAAGGCTGAAGTACTCAAGTTCTTTGCCTCACTCTTCACTGGCAGTCAGGTATCCCACATCTTTTAAGTCAGGTATCCCACGTCTGTTAAGTCCCTGAACATTTCAGTGGGGGTCAGAAAAGCAAACTCTCTCCCAGCGTAAAAGAAGAAATCCAAGATCTCCTCATTTGACCAGGTATAGCTATATTGGGCTAGATGACATGCATCCCAGGGTCCTGAAAAAGCTGGTTGATATGGTTGCTAAGATACTCTCCATCACATGTGAAAAGTCGTGTCTGTCAGGTGAAGTTCCTAGTGACTGGAAAAAGGGAAACATCATTCCTTTTTTTTTTTTGAGAAATGGAGAAAGGAAGACTTAGGGAAACAGAGGCCAGTGAACCTCACCTTTGTGACTGGGAAGATCATGGAACAGATCCTTCTGGAAGCTGTTATGCACATGAAAGATAACAGGGTGATCTGAGAGTCAGCTCACCTTCATCAAAGGCAGAACATTCCTAACTCCTTAAATAATTAGCAGCATTGACTTCCTGAGCGATCCAGAACCACACATGGGCTGGGGAGGAGAGCATATGTGGCTCCACCTAACAAGAGGGTAAAAGCTGAACAATGATAGAATTAACTTTCAAGAGAGAGTGAGCTTAAGCTGGCTTCAACTCACATATTTCTTCCTAGTGACTGGGGATGCCCTGCTCCAGCCCTCAGTCTGTATGGCCTTCCCTTACATAAATTTATCCACATCTTTCCTCCATGGAGGACCAGAACAGAACACAATACCAGGTCTTGCATATGCTAAACAGAGGTTGTCTGGACTGAGTCTTTCTCAGATAGTGCTGGGTACTATGGGATTTTTTTGCTGCCTGGTTGTAACGCTGTTCCCTGTTCAGCTCACTGCTCAACAGGGTGCAAGGCCGTATGCATAGTGTGGTCCCATCATAGCCATGCTGAGGACTAACAGGGCAAAGCACAGCAGTTACCCACACTCACCTTCTGTTCACATCCGTGTTCCACCACTTAAAGAGAAGCAGACACCTGTCTTAATTTCACAGCTAACTTCGGGAGACAGTGGGTATTCTTTTTCTACTTCTACACCTGATTTACAATCATAGAATCACCAATGTTGGAAAAGACCTCTGAGATAGTTCGGTCAAACCTTCCACCTATCAGTATTTCCCACTAAGCCTTGTCCCTCGGTACAGCATCTAAATGTTTCTTGAACATCTCCAGGGTCAGTGACACAACCACCTTCCTGGGCAATCCTGTGCCTGACCACTCTCTTGGAGAAGTATTTTGTAATGTCCAGCCTCATTCTCCCCTGTCTCACTTGAGGCCATTCTCTCTCATCCTATTGCTAGTTACATGGGAGAAGAGGCCAACTTCCACCTCACCACAACCTCCTTTCAGGTAGTTGTAGAGAGCAATAAAGTCAACCCTGAGCCTCCTCTTCTCCAGACTAAGCAATTCCAGCTCCCTCAGACTCTCCTCAGAAGACTTTTGCTCCAGACCCCTCACAGCTTCATTGCCCTACTCTGGACATGCTCAAGGGCCTCAGTGTCTTTCTTGCAGTGAGGGGCATGAAACTGGGCACAGTAGTTGAGGTACAGCCTTTCCAGAGCTGAGTACAGAAGGATGATCACTTCGCTGCTCCTGCTGGCAGTCCTGTTTCTGATACAAGCCAGGATGCCACTGACCTTCTTGGCCACCTGGGCGCACTGCTGGCTCATGTTCGGTTGAGAATTGACCAGTACTCCCCAGTTCCATTTCCTGCACACAGTCTTCCAGCCACTCTGCCCCAGGCCTGGAATGTTGCCTGGGGTTGTTGTGGCTGAAGTGGAGGTACCCAACACTTGATCTTGTTAACCATCTTTCCATTGGATTCAGTCAAATGATCCAGGCTGTCCAGATCCATCTGAAGGGCTTTCCTACTCCCAGGCAGATTGGTACTTTCAGCCAACTTGGTGCCATCAGCAAACATACTGAAGGTGCACTCAGTGCCCTCATCCAGGTCATCAGCAAAGATATTGAACAGGACAGACCCCAATACCCTACTCATAGGAACACATAATCAGTTACCACCTGGATGTGACTCTATTTAACACCACTCTCTGGGCCCAGATATCTAGCCAGCTCTTTACCAGTGTCATGTTTTTATGATTTTTGTTATCAGTATTCCACATCATAACATCATGTAGTACACTGGAGTTAAAGAAGTAATGCTCCAGTATTGTGGATTATCGATTTTCCCAGGTACCAGGTTCTTGGAAGAGAAGAACAACTACGTGTCACAAAAGACTTTCACTGTTCAGTTTCTGCTTTCCATTTAGAGGGAAAGAGAAAACTGCTTACAAGTCACGAGGCTGTCCCTTCATTATTGCTTGCCTCTGTGTAGTTTCCTCCCTAGCAACTTTGCCTTCAGCATTAGAGTAAGGTCTTTGGTTTTCGACACTTTCTCATTTCATTTGATTTATTAGCTTCAATTCCAATTATATTTTATTATATACTGTTATATTCCATTGCAATATCATATTTAGTAAATTCATTTTTCTCACTTAGCTTGTTGCAGCTGCTTTGTTTTTAGGCCCATCTCCCTACTTTTTCCATATCCTTCTCACCAGTCCTAGACCATGGATTCCTGGGTTACCCCCCCCCCCCCCCCCCAATTATTCTCGGAATCAGGCCAAACCAGCCTGATGAATGTTTGATATTTTATTGGTACATTTGCAGGGAAAGAGGTACTTTTAGAATGAATCTCTCTGCACTCTCAGAGAGCTTCATTAGGAAGCTTATCAGTACTGTGGGATTGTACTGCGAACAACACCTTCAAGTCCAGGAGGACTGCTTGTATTCTGTGATATTTATGAACTTTCTGGGTGCTGTGCAAATTTCTTTTTGTTTTGGTGCTGTGCCAACTTGTTTTTGTATAGAGGAAACAAAAAAGTACTTTTTCTTGTAAAACTCCTCTTCAAGACATTGCATTCCATCGTTTTTTGTCTTTTAAAACCCAGAACAAACTCGGCCTTTATTAAGTTCTCCACACTGCTCTGTGGAGTTAAAAGTATATATCATAAATTAAGTGCACTAGTGGAAATACCTGTTTGGAGTTTGCATACAGTGTGGCATTAATTGAACATTGAAAGTTGTGTTTCAGAGGGAGTTGCTAATTTTACAGAACATGCGATTCTTACACAGGCTTCCAGTTTCTCCCTTGAATCCCTCATGCATTTTTTGAATCCTCATCTGATGATCATGTTGTTAACCTCCCTGAATGTACTTATAATCTCTTCACTCAGTACCTGTACTTATAGCATTTTGAGGATGCTGGTGTCATGGAACTTTACTCCTCAACACCTGCACCTAGGAATCTAAGCAGGTATTTGAGAGAGGAATATCGTGGAACAGACAGATCTGAGGAGACACAAATTATTTGTGGTCTGGCTTATGCCTACTGACCCTCATTTATTACTATCCTAAAGAAGGAGGGAGTCTCTGAAGCTGAAAGGGCAAGTCTCCAGGAGAGAGTCCAAGCTGAGAGGGAGAATCTTCAGGTCAAGAAAGAGGATCTCCAAAGCAAGCAAGAGAGTGCCCGAGCTGAGAAATGAAGTCTCCAAGCCAAAAGGAAAAATCTCTGAGCTGAAAAAAAGAATCCCGAATTCTGAATGAGACCTCTTCCAATCCAAACGAGACTCCAGTGTGAATGAGACACCTTCTGAACCAAACAAGACAGACTCCATGTTGTTCTAGAAAGAGCATCGGAACTGAGCTACCTGATCAAACACAGGAGGCGCCAGTATCAATGTCGGTTACCCTTGTAAAAGGAGAGAGAGAAAGAAGATCAAGAGGATGGGCCCTCAGCAAGACTACTGTCAGCAACTCCAAGAAAGGCAACAGCAAAAACTAAAAAAGAAGAAAAGGGAGGTGAGGAAGACATTTTCACTGTTACTACTCGATCTCTGAAAATGACTAGAATTTGAGATTCAAGAAGAGATTTTGCATGGCACTCGAATGAACCCATTATCATCCGGTTACTTTGATGTTGGGACAATGGGGCCAACAGTGTGTCAGTAGATAGTAGAGGAGCTTCCCAGCTGGGAAGTATTGCTAAGGACTCAGCCTTTGACAGAGGTATTAGTAGTTGTCAGGATGAGTCCTACACCCTCTGGAAGAGGACAGTATTAGCCATAAAGAAAAAATATCCCTTCAAAGACAAGCTGATTCCTGAGATAAAGAAATGGACTACTATGGAAAAAAGCATCCCTTATGTGAGAGAATGTGGTGTGGTTAAATGTTACATGACCCCACATTCATTCCTGATGATCCACACCAAGAGCATGATCCTGAGAGGGTCAGGTGTGGAGGTATAACATAATTTACACCAGGTATGTGGAGGAAATTCTCAAGAGCTGCACCAGAAAAGTACACCAGTACACTAGCAACAATGTATGGCAGAGGGCAAAGAAGACCCCTTTTATGTGAACTGTTCATTGCACTTCATGACTTTGAGCTACATTTGGCCCCCCACAAGCTTATGTGTCAGCTATTTTGAAAGTAACTGAAAGAGTGGATAGAATAGAGAGTAAACAAGATATGGTGGAGGAACTGTGTACTGTGCTTCATTGTGATGAGCCTGATGAACCTGTCATGGCATCAGAGACACCTGATGAGGATCAGGATTATTAAAGTAGTCTGTTGAAGGGGCTAATCAAATTGATTTCCTCCCTACCTTTATCTTGCAATATCTCAGCTATTAAAAGCAGATTTCCTCCTACTCAGGCGAGTGACAACAGTAAGACTATGTCATATATTGCCTTGTGGAGTTACCTACATGAGCATAGAGAAGATATGAAGAAGTGGCATAAAAAAACCACTTCTGTACTACAAGCACAGGTAAAAGAATTGCAAGGTGGAACAACAGTCAAGGCAAACTTCTCCAAAAAGGTGATCGCTCCAGTTGCTGCAGGATGCAGTAAAAGCTATAAGAACCCTGATCACGTATCATTGGAGGAGAATGATAGAGATAACTATTGGAGGGGCCCTGCCCTCATCCAGGGGGAGGAAAGCAACAATAGTGTTGAAGTGTGTGGATTGATGGCCTGGCACATCAGAACAACATAAGTATGAGAGACTGGTGGATACTGGCACACTAATGTACTGTTGCACTCTAATACCCTTGAGTCATGAAGGGATTCCTCTGTATGGGGTTGAGTTCCCAAGAGTTGCCTGTGTTGGAGGCTGAAATAAGCCTCACTGGTACAGATGGCAAAAGCATCCTATTGTGATCATGTGCCCAGGGGCTCCATGTATACTTGGTATTCAAAAGGAGGCATTTAAAAGATCCCAGTGGGTATTTATGGGCCTTTGGAATAGATGTTTTAGACACAGAAGATGTTAAGCAGCTCTCTGTTTTGCCTGACCTGTCAGAAGGTCCATCTGTTATAGGATTGCTGTAAGTAGAAGAGCAACAGGTACCAACTGCTTCAAAAACAGTGCGCAGATGGCTGTACTGCACTAGCAGATATTCTATGCTCCTCATTCAGAAGTTGACTTATCAACTAGAGAGTCAGGGAGAGATAAAGGGCATGGAACACCTCCCTTATGAGGAAAGACAGAGACCTGGGTCTGTTCAGCCTTGAAAAAAGACGACTCAGGAGAGGTCTGATCCATGTCTATAAATATCTAATAAGCGGGAGGCAAAGGGACAGGGCTGGATGCTTCTCAGCAGTGTGTGGTGATAGGATGAGGGGAAATGGCCACAAACTGATACATAGGAAGTTCCACAAAAATGTGTGTGGGAACTTCTTCGCAGTAAGGGTGACAGAGCACTGGAACAAGTTTCCCAGAGAGGTGATGGAGTCTCCTTCTCTAGAGGTGTTCAAGACCTGCCTGGATGCCTACCTGTGCAACCTGGGCTAGTGAGCTGCTTTGGCAGGGGGATTGGACTGGATGATCTCTTGAGGTTCCTTCCAACCCCTACAATTCTGTGATTTTGTGAAACAAAACTCACCTTTAACAGCCCTGTATGGCCAGTGCATAAAGCCAGTGGAGAATGAACACTGGCAGTGGACTCACATGGCCTGAATGAAGTCACACATCCACTAAGAGTCAAAAGTAGCCAAGTGGTATGCCACAACTGACATGTCCATGAGTCCCCCCACACCAATTAGTTGCTAGCCCAATAAACATTTGACACCCAGCAAAGAGCATATCTGTCCAAGCCACAGGCTGCCAGCTTCTCTGGAAGAACAATGGAATACTGTGGGAGACAGTGATAAAGGCTTTGCTGAAGTCTAGGTTGACTATGTCAACAGCCTTTCCCTCATTCACCAGGCAGGTCATTCAATCATAGGAGATCAGGTTGGTCAAACAGGACCTGCTTTTAATGAATACATGCCAGCTGAGCCTGATCCCCCAGTTAATGTCCTATACATGATGTATGATCTCCATAAAAGTTATCTCCATAATCTTTCCTGGCACTGAGGTCAGGCTGACAGGCCTGTAGTTCACCGGATTCTCTTTATGACCCTTCTTGTAGATGGGAATCACGTTGTCAAGCCTCCAGTCCTCTAAAACCTCTCTGGTTGACCTGGAACACAGATAGATGATGAAAAGTGGCTTGGATATCACTTTCACCAGCTCCCTCAGCACCCTTGGATGGATCTCTTCCAGCCCCATTGAAATGCATCAGCCCAGGTGGAGTAATAGGTCTCTGACTGTTTCCACCTGAACTATTGTCAACGGTTTATGGGCTGGTTTGGCCCCATTCCACTACAGTTGGTGTGGGGGACACACAGACCCATGTCCCAGGAAAGGGGAAGGGGGGAAAGGGAAAAGGGAAAAGGGAGATGGGTCTAAAAACAACAGTGGCAACGATCTAAGGAAGAAGGCTAATTTACTAAATAAGATATCGGAAAGCAAAATAACATAACATAATACAGTAAAATTGGAATCAAAGCTAATAAATAAAATGAGCAAGAGAGAGTGTCCGATAAACTAACGCCTTATGCTAAATGCTGACGGCAGCGCTTCAGCGAGCACCCACTGCTGTGTCAATCCCAAAGGAAAGAGCGCGTCCTGTGACATGCAAACAGTTTCTATCTTTCCCTCCGAGCAGAAAAACGTAAAAATACAAAGCAACGCAAAGTCCTCTGAGGAACGTAGTTTTTCTCTTCTGAGACAGGTATAACTATCGATGATCCACGGAGCTGGAGTATTAACTCTTTAACTCTTAATGCACTACATGATGTTACAATATGGAATACCAGTACCAAAAGTCATTACATTCCACCCCTTATTCCACATCACTTCATCATATCTGATATATATAGAGAGAGTAATAATGATTAACATGCATTAAATACACACACACACACACACAACATACATGTATATACACAGAATTACTGACTGCTCTCCCGCAGCATCAAATTCCCTTGAATTTTTGAAATGAGTTCCATTATCTGACTCAATTCTTTCTGGAATGCTGTGTCGCCATAGGACTTGTTTCTCGAGACCTAAGATGGTGTTTCAGGCGGTGGCATGGAGTACTGCATATGTTTGAAGCCACACAGTGGTTGCTTCCAACATGGTGAGCACATAATGCTTACCATTGCGAGATCGTGGCAAAGTGATATCATCAACCTGCCACGCCTCCCCATATTTATACTTTTGCCTTCGCCCTTCCCTCCAAAGAGGTTTCATCTTGGCTTGTTTAGTTATGGTGCATGTATCACAGTCATGGATAACCTGTGCAGTAGCATCCGTCGTTAAGTCCACCCCTCGGTCTCTAGCCCATTTATATGTTACATCTCTTCCTTGATGGCCCGAGGTTTCATGGGCTCACCGAGCTAAAAATAATTCACTCTTATGTTGCCAGTCCAAATCGATTTGAGCCACCTTAACTTTGGCAGCTCAATCTACCTGGTGGTTATTCTGTTGTTCTTCAGTTACCTGGCTCTTGGGAACATGAGTATCTACATGGTGCACCTTTACAACCATATTCTTTATTTGGCAGCAGTGTCTCTCCACAGTTCAGCAGCCCAAATAGGTTTACCACTTTGCTGCCAGTCATTTTGTTCCCACTGCTGTAACCACCCCCATAAAGCATTTGCGACCTCCCATGAGTCAGTGGAAAGGTAAAGCACTGGCCACCTCTCACGTTCAGTAATATCTAAGGCCAGCTGGACAGCGTTTACCTCTGCAAATTGACTTGATTCTCCTTCTCCTTCAGTGGCCTCTGCAGCTCGTCACGTGGGGCTCCACACAGCAGATTTCCATCTGCGGTGCTTTTCCACAATATGACACGAACCATCTGTGAACAGGGCATATCTCTTTTCACTGTCTGGTTGTTCATTGTATGGATAGCATACAGTGAACATGATACTTTCTGTGCTGGTGTTGTTCCAAACTTTTTACCTTCATTCCAGTCCATTATCACTTCTAGGATTCCAGGATGACTGAGGCTCCCCATCCGAGCTCGCTGTGTAATCAGTGCAATCAATTTACTCCAAGTGGCATCAGGAGCATGATGGGTGGAGGGAACCTTTCCTTTGAACATCCAGTTCAGCACTGGCAATTGAGGTACCAGAAGAAGCTGCATTTCAGTACTGATTACTTTGGAAGCAGCCTGAACCCCGTCGTACGTGACTAAGATCTCCTAAGTTGGAGTGTAGCGCTCCTCAGACCCCCTGTACGCTCGACTCCAGAATCCAAGGGTTCGGCCTCTGGTCTCTCCAGAAGCTCTTTGCCACAAACTGCAAGTGGGACCTTCCTTTCCAGCAGCAGTGTAGAGGATGTTCTTTACATCCTGTCCTGTCCACACTGGCCCCAGGGCCACAGCACGGGCTATCTCCTGCTTAATTTGCTCAAAAGCCTGCTGCTGCTCAGGACCCCACTCAAAATCATTCTTCCACATCACCTGATAGAGGGGGCTCACAATGAGGTTGTAGTTTGGAACATGCATTCTCCAAAAGCCCACTACATCCAAAAAGGGTCAAGTCTCTGTCTTACAAGTGGGTGGAGACATGGCAGTGATTTTGTTAATCACATCTGTTGGGATGTGACGACATCCATCTTGCCACTTCATACCTAGAAACTGGATTTCCTGTGCAGGCCCTTTCACTTTGTTTTGCTTAATAGCAAAACCAGCTCACAGGAGGATCTGGATTATTATCTCTCCTTTCTCGAAGACTTCCCCTGCTGCATTGCCCCATAGAATGATATCATCAATGTATTGTAAGTGATTGGGACTACCACCCTGTTCCAATGCAGTTTGGATCAACCCATGGCAAATGGTTGGGCTGTGCTTCCACCCCTGGGGCAAACGGTTCCAGGTGTACTGAACACCCCTCCATGTGAAAGCAAACTGCGGCCTGCATTCTGTAGCCAAAGGAATTGAAAAGAAGGCATTGGCAATGTCAATGGTGGCATACCACTTGGCTGCTTTTGACTTCAGTTCATACTGGAGTTGTAGCACGTCCGGCACAGCAGCACTCAGTGGGGCTGTGACTTCATTCAGACCACAATAATCTACCGTCAGCCTCCATTTTCCACTGGCTTTATGCACTGGCCGTGTGGGGCTGTTAAAAGGTGAGTGAGTTTTGCTGATCACTCCCTGACTCTCTAGCTGACAAACCAAATTATGAATGGAGAGCAAGGAATCCCTGTTAGTGTGGTACTGCCGTCTGTGTGCCATTTTTTTAGCAATCGGTACCTGTTGCTCCTCCACTTGTAGCAACCCTACAAGAGACGGATCTTCCAACAGGCCAGGCAAAACAGACAGCTGCTTAATGTTATCTGCGTCCACAGCAGCTATTCCAAAAGCCCGTCAATACCCCTTGGGATTCTTGAAATACCCCCTTTTGAGGTAATCAATACCAAGTATACATGGAGCCCCTGGGCCAGTCACAATAGAATGTTTTTTCTAGTCTTTACCAGTGAGGCTTATTTCAGCCTCCACATGGTCAACTCTTGGGAACTCCCAGTCACCCCAAAAACGTAGATTAATTCTGTCCCTTGGTGACTCGAGGGCATTAGAGTGCACTGTGCACCAGTGTCCACCAGTGCCATGTACTTTTGTGGTTCTGATGTGCCAGGCCATCGACTCCACACAGTTCAATACACTCTATTATCCCTTTCCCCCCCCTGGCTGGGGGCAGGGTCCCTCTATTTATTACCTCTGTTGTCTTTATGGCTATTGCCGTGTCCAGCAGTCACTGGAGCAGTCACCTTTTTAGAGAAGTTCACCCTGGTGGTTGATCTATATCCTAACTCTTTTGCCCATGCTTGAAGTGCAGAGGTGGTTTCTTTATTCCACTTCTTCATATCTTCTCTGTGGTCTCATAAGTAATGCCGCAGGGCATTATGTGACATAGTCTTACCACTGGCACTTGCTTGAGCAGGAGAATGTCCTCGTTAGCTGAGACGTTGCTGTTTTGGGAATCCTGGTTCCCATCAGATCCATCAGTTTCATCAGAATTAAGCATGGTGGACAGTTCATCCATTTTATTGTTCTCAATTCTGTCTGGTCTTTCAGTTACCTTTACAAAGCCTCATACGTAAGCTTGTATAGGAATTAAATGTAACTGAAAGACTAAATGCTGAAGGCGGGATGACAGCAAGCAACCGCTGCTGTGTCAATCCCAAAGGAAAGAGCGTGTCCCATGACACACAAACAGTTTTTATCTTTCCCTCTGAGCAGAAAAATATAAAAATACAAAGCATTGCACAGTCCTCTGGGGAACGTAGTTCTTCTCTTCTGAGACAGGTATACCCAGAGCTATTGATGGTCCACAGAGCTGGAGCATTAACTCTTTAACTCTTAATGCACTGCATGATGTTGTGATGTGGAATAGCAATACCAAAAATTTTAAAACCATGACAACCATGATTGGGGTTATTCTGCACCCCACCCAAGACTTCCAGGTCAGGGTGTACAGTGCCCTAGGAGTAACTGGTCTGACTTTTAAAGACAGCTGTAAAGAAGGCATTGGGAACCTCAGTCTTTTCCTTATCCTCAGTGGTCACATTACCCACTGTATCCAATAATGGATGGAGATTCTTTTTAGTCCTCCTTTTAATATTTTTGTAAAAAAAGTTTTCTGTTCTCTTATCCCAACAGCTAAGTTGAATTCAAGCTGTGCTTTTGCTTTTCTGATTTTCACCGGCACATCCTAACAACCTCCTTATACTCTCACCAAGTTGCCCATACCTTCTTCCAGAGGAGGTAGACTTTTTTCTCCTGGAGCCTCAGGAAAAGTTTCCTGTTCACACCAGGCTTCCCTACTGGCTCTTCTTTCAGCACAGTGGGGCAGCCTGCTCCTGCACTTCTAAGGCTTCCTTCTTGAAGAGCAACCATCCTTCGTGGACCCCTTCAGGACTGAATCCCAAGGGACTCTACCTACCGATGTTCTGAAAGGTTAAAGTCCACCCTCTGGAATTTGAAGGTAACAGTTTTGCTGCCCCCCTCCTGAATTCACCCAGAATGAAATACTCTACCATTTCACGGTCACTCTTTCCAAGACAGCACCCAGCCTTCACATCTCCCACCAGTCCTTTTCTGTTTGTGAGCAGCAGGTCTATTGGGACACCTCCCCTGGTAGGCTCTCTTACCATCTGTGTCAGGAGTTTATCTTCCATACACTCTAGAAACCTCCTAAAAAGTTCCTTCTGTACCGGCTTGTATTTCCAGAATATATCAGGGAAGGTGAAGTACCTTGTGAGAACAAGGACTGGCGATCATGCAACTTCAGCCAGCTGTTCATCAGATGCCTCATCTGCCTCTTTATCCTTGTTAGAAGGACTGTAACTGACACCCACCAGGAGGTTCATGTTGTTGTCACTCCCCATGATTCTTACCCATAGAGGCTCAACCTTATCACTCCCAGCCCCAAGTTCAACAGCAGCAAAACACTCTATAGCATAGATTGCCACACCACCAGCCCTCCTTCCTTGCCTGTCCATTCTGAAGAGCTTTACAACCATCCATTGCAGCACTCCAGTCATGGGAGTGATCCCACCATGTTTCCATGATGGCAACTAAGTCATAGTTTGCCTGTTGCGCAGTGGCTTACGGTTCCTCCTGTTTGCTGCCCTTGCTGCATGCATTCATGTAGATGTACTTCAGATGAGCTCCTTGCCTCATTCCCGTCCTGTCATCATTCCCCCAGGCTCATCTCTAGCAGGCCTAGTTTTATCCCCTTTCTGATTCAGTTTTGCATCAGAACACTCCTTCGTAAATGAGACACTTTGTTGCAGTGTTTGTGGAATTAAAATATTTTTCCATGTCCGGAAATGCATTCGTCTGCTTCAATTTTATGATCATTACAGTCTAGCAGTAGAGCTCTAGAAAGCAAAAGCACATGCAAGTAGTTGACATCATAAGTAACAGAACCAAAAGGTAATCATAGAGTTGTCATAGAATGGCCTTGGTTGGAAAAGGACTTCAAAGTCCATGTAGTTTCAACCCCACCCTGCCATGGGCGGGGTCACCAACCACTAGGTCAAGTTGCCCAAAGCTACCTTGCCCTGAATGCCTCTAGGGATGAAGAATCCACAACCCCTCTGGGCAACCTGTTCCAGTGTGTCACCACCCTCTGAGAGAAAAACTTCCTCCTAATATCTAACCTAAATCTCCCATCTTAGTTTAACACCATTCTGCCTTGTCCTGTCACTATCAACCCATGTAAACAGTCATTCCCCTCATGTTTATAAGCTCCCTTCAAGTATTTGGAAGGCCACAATGTGGTCTCCCCAGAGCTTTCTCCAAGTTAAACAAGCCCAGTTCCCTCAACCTTTCCTCACAGGAGAGGTGCTCCAGCCCTCTGATCATTTTAGTGGCCAGACCCATTCCAAGAGCACTGCATCTTTCTTAGCTGGAAGCCCGAGGTCTGAATGCAGTACTCCAGATGGTTCCCCACAAGAACTGAGTACAGGAGGGCAGTCACCTCCCTCTCCCTGCTGGCCAGCCCTCTTTTAATACAGCCCAGGATATAGTTGGCCCTCCATGCTGCAGAAGTGCTCTGCTGACTCATGTCCAACTTCTCATCCACCAGGACCCCCAGGTCTTTCTCCACAGAACTGCTCCCCAGCAATTCTACCCTCAGTCTCTATAAATACCTGGGATTGTCCCAGGTGCAGCACTTTGCACTTGGCCTTGTTGAACCTCATAACATTCAGCTTCATGAACCTTGCCGTAGTCCACCTCTTAGGCAGATCCTCTCTCCCCTCCCCACTCAGCTCCTCATCAGTTTTCAGCATCCCAAACCTATTGCTTAGGGGGACCTGGGGAAGTGGGATGGGCACGCTGGGGCTGCAACCTTGATGATGAGCTGGGACTTTTTTCCAACCCTCCTCACATGGCAGATCTGTCTGACTGTGACAGGACAGGGTCCACCACCTTTTTGAGGCTATCTCCCTGGCACCCCTCCTTCTGTCCCGCCAGCAAGCCACTGCAGCAGTCAGTCTCCTGCTCACACTCCCTGATGGCTCTTAGTCTCTCCAGCTCCTCCCTGAGTTCCACCACCAGGCTGAGCAGCTCATCCACCTGCTCGTACCTTGTGCAGGTGGAATCCCTGCCACCCTCCCCCGGCAGCAGCAGGCTCAGACACTCCCTGCAGCCACAGCCCTGAACCACAGCCCTGAACCACCACATTTCTAGGAAAGCCTTCTATCTGAGTCACCACAGTCTTCTTGTGGCAAGCCCACTGTCTGGTGGAGACCATGGTTAAACCCAGTGCCAGAGGCTACCAATAAGAGAGCTGTTCACCTGAGCAAAAGAGACAGCACTTGTACACTGTGCCACTCAACCCACCTCCCATGCCTGCTGCTGCAGTACTGTATGAGCAGTGTGGGCTGTCCTCATGCTCTGACTTCCCCTCCCTGTTGTCAGTGGGCACCAGCATCCGTTTCTCACCTGGTGTGCTACGTGGAAGGAAGCTAACTTCCACTTTCCCTAGGGCTGCTTTTAGCCTAGCATCCAATGGTCAAGGTGAAGGTCAAGGGGTGGGCAGTGCCAGCTCCACCCCTGCTAGCTCAGCAGCTCACCCATGAGCTGCAGCCACAGGCACAGCACTTTTGCTGTCTTCAGCAATGTGTGCAGTAACACACTAAGGTAAAAACAGCAGCACCCTCAGGCACTGATACTTCTCTGTACTCTGATGATTCCTAGGTCTCTATACCTGCAGGGCTGTCTACAGACACTAATGGCTACTTGACCTCACTAAGTAACTCCACTAGAGCTACACATAAAACCTTCACACATAATATCACTGATTTCAACCCAAGCAGAAAAAAAAACATATCAAATGGCCTAATTCTTGATCTTTGCGTATTTGCTTAAAACAGCAGCTGTATGTCTTCTCTTACTTGGAGGTCTTTCACAGAATTCAAGAGATAGACAGCGAGATAGCTCTGAACAAGAAAGCTTTGCTTGACCTGGAAGGGTGTGGCTGGTTCTTAAATTCCAAGGACCTTGTCTTTCATCTCCATAAGCAATTCCAGCAGAAGCAGGTTCACTTCACTCAGCATAGAATCATAGAATCACAGAATCATATGTTGGAAGGGACCTCAAGGGATCATCGAGTCCAGCCCCCCTGCCAACGCGGTTCCCTACCCCAGGTAAGCATATTTATCCAAAGCAAATGGCAGGATTCATGGAGTCTATCCAGACGGTTTATTAGTTTTTCCTGATGTGGTACTGTACAGGGACAGCAATTACTTGAGGAAGAGGAGATTGACTGTAGACTATTGTCAACAACTCTAAAGGAACGTGAACAACATGCAACACCACCTCAGTGGTTGCAGCTTCCATGTAAATTCCTGTTGAACACCTAGACAAGACATCACACGCAGAAAGGAAAGTGTGTGTTTCTCCCATGACGTAGTAGCACTACTATTAAAAAAAAACTCCAATTGCAGGGTTTTAATTTAAGGTTTAAGTTAACTATGAAGTAATTAAGATCTCAACTTGATGGTGGATATGCATTACAGAAATTTGTGTCTGTGTATGATTCCACATCACTGCAGTCTTTCCTAATGCATGGGACAGCTTGCAGTTGTGTTGTCTAGCTTTCAAGGTAGTCTAAGTCAGCTTTCGAAATTACTTTTCATGAAAAACACAGATTGTTTACCATGATTTTACTTAAGATTGCTATAGGAAAGCTTTATTGTCCATGCCTGGTTGAAAGCAGTGATCACACCTCACTAAGGCATTCAACTGCAGTACTGCACTCACCAGAGCTGTTTTGTGGAGCAATCTCAACCACCTCGAAGTATCCTATCAAAAGAAATGCGTTGCTGTGCTTCTTTCCCTCTTCAATCAAACTCCACAACAGCAATAAATGGTTATCAGAAACAGCATGATTCTACGTTAAACTCTCAATTAGCCAGAAAGAGCCAGGCCCTACCAGTCCGTATCAGTGGCACTGCTTGCAAATTTACTATTTCAGTCTATTCTCCTTGCTCACCTCTCCACAGTTGTTGAAGTTGTTCAATGCCAAGAGTTCAGATGATGCTGTAAGGCCAAGCAAATTCACAGTAGACCTGCTGTCAGGACCTCACTCTTTACCTCAGCTGCCCCCCTAAATCACAGTGTGTCTCCTTGAGAAGAATGCTGAGGAAAAGCATAAGGTAAAATTCCCATGGGTATGCCAGAAACCAGAGGAAGAGCAAAAGAAACAGAAAAGACAAGAGAACAAGAACACCAACTGTCTGTAAAACAGAGTTTGGCTATGCTGTGTCTTCTTCATGGGGTCCCAACTACATCAAATCCAGTCACTGAAGCGGGTTCTGTGTGTTAGCAAGGTCTTTTGCAGACTGAAATCAGAACAATTCACCTTCAGCATCACTGCCAGCATGTGCACAGTTTGACATTCCAGGTCAAATTCTCCCATGTCATAGGCTTCCTTCAGCTCCATATGTACTTTCTCACTGGGAGCTGGTCTGAATATCCCCTCCGCTAACAACCCTTTCATAAACAACAGGAAAACAGGCAGAACAGTGACTTCAGTGAAGATAGACCCTGTGACATCTAAACCTTTTTAGACATAAGAAGGTTTGGACGGGGAGGCACTGGGGTGGGATCTACTTTGGGAGAAATGGGTAGTAATTCTGTCCACAGCACTAGGGCTGGAACTAGATGGTCTTTAAGTTCCCTCCCAGCCTAAACCATTCTTTGGTTCAGTGACTCTGTGACCTAGTTCCAATACCCCTCCTGTTGGCAGGATTGCCAACCACAAAATCAGACACTAGACCAGGTTACCCAGGGTCCCTCATCCTAACTCCTAATCCAACTCTAACCCTAACCCTAATCTTTGAACACTTCCAGGGATAGGGCATCCACAGCTACTCTGGGTAGCCTGTTCCCCTATCTCACCACCCTCTCAGTGAAATTTTTCTCACTATTCTAAATAACACCTCTCTTAGTTTAAACGTTTTATACATACAGTATATACATTTAGGGGAACAGGTTCTCCCAGGAAGTAGTTGCTGCACAAATTCTGATGGTGTTCAAGAAGGACAGGGACAATATTCTCAGAAATATAGTTGGACACAATGATCATACTGTGTCATTTCCAACACAGGAAATTCTATGATTCCATAATTCTATGATCTACAACATGGAATACATGCGTGAAGCTGGGACTTATGTCTAATAGTACATTTTATTATTGCCTGTTTAGGTGATGTTTAGGATGAAGAAGAGGAAGAAAAGTAAAGAAGAGAGGGAGTTTATGGAGGGCATGTCTCATGTGTTTTATTCAGTTACATATGGACAGAATTTCAGAATTTCTCTTCTGTAGTGCATAATGCCAAAAGTTATCATGGCTACCTTGTTGTTAGTCTGCTTCTAAAGGGACAAAATGCATGTGCAGTCAGTGACCCAAAGTAGTAAATTCACATGAATGGAAGTACCCAGCCTGACTATACTCTCCATATTTTTTTACCTTTTCTTTACCCACAGAATCAAGCAGCTTCCCCTCAAGCTCTGAGTTTCAAGGGATAAAAAGTTCATCTTTTTCATACAGACTGAAACTCAAAGTTTTATAGGCCTTCTTCCACCACCAATTTCAGAGGCTGTGCGTGAGATGCTAGCAGCTTTCAGATTCTATTGGGAGTGTTAACTGTGGTTGTACGAAGTGCTACTATGAAAATGACTGAATGCTCTGGTTGGGGGCCAAATTTGAAGTGTTCATGACAGAACACAACAAGAGATGGACGACCTAAAGAGAACAGGTTTTGATGTAAGGTCTGTATGAGAACGTGAATGGATCACGATGAGAAAATAAGACAGGGAGCTTCCAGAGTGCTCATCGCACTCTGCTGATCCCCAGAAGTGTTTATTTTGGCATCACTATACATGACAAACCAGACTCCAATGAAAACATACACTGCTGACATCTTACTAGCCTCTGTCTACCTTCATCACCAAACAAAATAATACCCTTCTGAGCAGTGCTATGATTTTTTATTTTATTTATTTATTTATTTTTAGAATATTGCCTGGTTACAGAACATACGTTCGTTGCATCCTACATCATGGAGATGCCTTGCAAACGAGGGATACCTTTGCCCACCTGGGCTGTCTGAAAGTCCACATATGTGGATGGGTCACAACCTTCCTCAAACCTTTCTTTTGTTCTGGACAGACCGATGCGCTTTACTTTTTTGAACAGAGGCACATCTTTTTTTATCCTACTTGCATTCCCATATAGATTTTCCCAAATCATTAATTTGAGGGGTTCACATCCATAGGTTGGGCTCTGATCACTCTGTGGAAGTTCTGGCTGTAGTACTTCATAAAAGTTGACAGTATATCAGTGCACTCAGAAGTGTTGTGTGCTGTAAAATATCTATTCTCACATCCTGGTAATGGATGTAAAGATGCTCAGATCCTTCTTGTACACACTCACTTCTCAGCAGAGATCCAATCTTACCAGGGATGTGAAGAGGTTCTAGAAGTGAGAGCTCCTCTGGTGAGGCAACGTATGGCTCTGTGCTCCAGTTTGCTGTAGATTGATAGATAGTCAGACAGATAAAAATTAAAGTACAGCAAAATGAACAACCTAAATAATCCAGCTTGTCATTAATGTAAACTAACACATCTGTTTAGATAAGAGATGGCTGCTGCTGCAATTTTGTTCCATTACAACATTAGGATCATAGAATCACAGAATGGTTTGAGTTGAAAGGGACTTTAAGGTCATCTA
Organism: Callipepla californica brunnescens; assembly: GCA_023055505.1. Taxonomy (NCBI): domain Eukaryota; kingdom Metazoa; phylum Chordata; class Aves; order Galliformes; family Odontophoridae; genus Callipepla; species Callipepla californica. Next base: position 351,999 of record JALIRH010000187.1, read on the forward strand.
GTTCCAACCCCCTGCTACAGGCAGGAACAGCTCCCTTTAGACCAGGTTGCTCAAAGCCCCATCCAGCCTGGCCTATAATGCTTCCAAGGAGAGGGCATTCACAACCTTGATGGGCAACCTGTTCCAGCGTTTCCCCACTCCCACAGTGAAGAATTTTTTCCTGATATCTATTCTAAATCTCATCACATAGCAACACACCCCTGTAAAAAGTCCTGCCCCAGCTTTCCTGTAGGCCCCACTTAAGGTACTGGGAGACCACTATAAAGCTTTCTCTACCATAGGCTGAAGAGCCCCAGCTCTCTCAGCCTGGACTCATAGGGCAGGTGCTCCAACCCTCTGATCATCTTTCTGGCCCTCCTCTGGACCTACTCCAGCAGCTCCATGTCCTTCAGGTGCTGGGGGCTCCAGAATTGGATGCAGTACTTCAGCTGGGGTCTCACAAGAGCAGAGTAGAGGGGCAGAATCACCTCCCTGGACCTTATGGTCACAATTCCTCAATGCAACCCAGGATATGGTTGACCTTCTGCACACAGGAGCACATAGCTGGCTCATGTTGAGTCTTTCATCAACTGACACTTCCAAACCCTTCTCAGGCTGCTCTCACATTCTCAGTGCACTCTGTATCTATGCTTGATGTTGCCCTGATCCAGATGCAGGACCTTGCACTTCACCTTGCCGAGCATCATGAGGTTGGCATGGGCCCATCCCTTGAGCCTGTCCAGGTCCTCCTGGTTAGCATCCCTTCCCTCTAGCATGTCAGCTGCACCTCTCAGCCTGGTGTCATCTGCTAACTTGCTGAGGATGCACTTGATCTGTCCATGTCACCTTCAAAGATAATAACGCCAGTCCCAACACCTATCCCTGAGGAATGCCATTTTATGAATAATCTCCATTTCAAGACTGAGCTGTTGACCATAGCTCTCTGAGTGCTGTGTTCCAGCCAATTGCTTATCCCATGACTGGTCCAAACATCAAACCCATTTTTCTCCAACTTGGCAACCAGAATGTCTTGCAGGACTGTCAAACACTTTGCACAGGTTGAGGTAGATGACATCAGTTGTTCTTCCTTTATCCAATGATCCTGTAACTGCATCATAAAAGGATACCAGGTTTATCAGGCATGACTTGCCCTTGGTGAAGCCATGCTGGTTACCACCAACCACCTTACCTTTATTTTCCATGTGCCTCAGTAGCATCTTCATGAGAATCTGCTCCACGGTCTCACCAGGCACAGAGTTGAGACACTGGCCTGAAGTTCCCTGGATCTTCTTTTTTTTCTCTTCTAAAAAATTGGGGTTGTATTTCCCCTTTTCCATTCAGGAGGAACTTCATCACACTGACTTTTCAAGTATGATTGAAAGTGACTTGGTAACTTCATCCGCCAGTTCCCTCAGAACCTGTAGATGAATCTCATGCGGTCCCATGGCCTTGTGCATCTTCAGGTACTTCAGATGGTCTTGAACCTCATCTTCATTTACAGTATTACACCTCTTGTTCATCTCTGAATTCTATTTTGGTAAGCAACACAAAGTGGTGGCTGAACCACCAGCAAAAAAGTGGAAAGCCCCAGTGTTTTTTAATATCTTCTCTTGAACAACAGAGAGGTTGTGTGGACACAGGAACAGGCTCCCCTGAAAAGTGGGCATGAGCTCAAGCCTCCCAGAGTTCAGTATTTGGACAATGATGTGCTTTGAATTCCGTGTAATCCAATGTGGAGGTAGGAGTGAACTTTGTTATTATTTGGGATTCCTTCCTACTCAAGATATCCTATGATTAAATGGCTGTATGATTCTAATCACATCTAGAAAGCTCTCCTTCTTTGCTCTTTCAAGTTGATCTGTAATTACAAGATGATGGCCAAAATTCCTACTTGGTGCCCCAGTCCTCTACTGATTTATCTAATAAGGTTTAATATGCTGAAAAGCAGTACAGGAAAATAAAAATAAAAATATAATAATAATAAGAAGAAGGCTGCTAAATATTAACTTAGAGAAAATTTTACCCACCTGCAGCATGTAGTGGCTCTGCCACTGGCACAAAGCGGGAAGCCACAACACTTACATTGCATTGGAACATCTAGGGGAATGTACAACTGAACAGATGCAACATTGTGTTCTTTCATGTGTCTATATGAGTTACAAATGGTCAGAAAGTCTACCACATCCACAGATACATTATATCACTGTCAATTTCATTGTCAATTGCTATATGTAGCTCTTTCACAGATTCACAGAATCATAGGGGTTGGAAGGGACCTCAAGAGATCACCGCAGGTTCCCTATACCAGGTTGCACAGGTAGGCGTCCAGGCGGGTCTTGAATATCTCCAGAGAAGGAGAGTCCACAACCCCCCTGTGCAGCCTGTGCCAGTGCTCTGTCACCCTCACCGCAAAGAAGTTCTTGCACACATTCGTGCAGAACCTCCTGTGCTGCAGTTTCTGTCTTTTTTTCCCTTGTCCTGTCTCCACACACTGCTGAAAAGAGTCTGGCCTCAGAAAAGAATCTGGCCTCACAGAAGAGTCTGGCCTCGCAAAAAAGGGGTTGGAAGGGACCTTTGGAGATCATTGAGTCCAGCCCCTCTGCCAGAGCAGTTCCCTAGCCAAGGTTGCACAGGTAGGCATCCATTTGGTCATGGTTTTTCCTGGATTAAAGTGAATTTTTTCACAGGGCATTGTGTGGTGCTTTGTTTTGTATTTAGGAGGAAAACAGCATTGATGGCATGCAGAAGTCTTAGCTGTGACATGACCGTGCTGTGCAGATGAGGATTTCTCAGCTTTTGCTGCTTCTCTGCCAGTGAGGGTGCTGGAGGGGACACGAATTGCTGTGTGGGGACAGAACCAGGACAGTTGACCTGAAGTGTCCACAGGGATGCTCCGTGCTATATGACTGACACACCTGAAGGCTGTGCTGCCATTCAGAGAGACCTGGACAGGCTGGAGAGCTGGGCAGTAAGAAACCAGATGAGGTTTAACAAAAGCAAGTGTAGAGTCTTGCACCTAAGGAGGAATAATTGCATGCAGCAGTACAGGCTGGGGGATGACCTGCTGGAGAGGAGCTCTGAGGAGAGGAACCTTGGTGTCCTGGTGGACAACAGATTGACCATGAGCCAGCAGTGTGCTCTCGTGGCCAAGAGGGCCAATGGCATTCTGGGGTGCATTAAAAAGAGCATGGCCGGCAGGTCAAGGGAGGTGATCCTCCCCCTCTACTCTGCCCTGGTGAGGCCTCATCTGGAGTACTGTGTCCAGTTCTGGGCTCCCCAGTACAAAAAAGACAGGGATCTCTTGGAAAGAGTCCAGCGCTGGGCCACAAAGATGGTGAAGGGCCTGGAGGATCTCCCCCATGAAGAAAAGCTGAGTGAACTGGGTCTGTTTAGCCTCGAGAAAAGAAGACTGAGAGGGGATCTGATCCAGGTTTATAAATATCTGAGGTGTGGGGGACAAAGTGGTGAGGCCAGACTCTTTTCAGAAGTGTGTGGAGACAGGACAAGGGAAAAAAGACAGATACTGCAGCACAGGAGGTTCTGCACGAATGTGCACAAGAACTTCTTAGTGACAGAGCGCTGGCACAGGCTGCCCAGGGGTGCTGTGGAATCTCCTTCTCTGGAGATATTCAAGACCCGCCTGGATGCCTACCTGTGCGACCTGGTGTAGGGAACCTGCTTTGGCAGGGGGTTGGACTCCATGATCTCTTGAGGTCCTTTCCAACCCCTACAATTCTGTGATTCTGTGATTCTATATAGTATCATGTTAAAAATAAAACTGCTGGAGATGGCTGGAGTGTCTGCCTGTGCTCAGGAACTAGCTGTGCACTGGTCAGCTGGTGGTGAGCAGCTGTCTGGGGCAGTACTGGCATTGTTTGGCAGTAACAGCTGTCGTTGTTACTGTTAGGTTTTGTTGTGGTTTCCTTGTCTTGATTTTTTTCCCCTTCCCTATTAAATTGTCTTTATGGCGGTCCACGCATTCTCGACTTTACTATTCCGTTCTCTCCCCAGCAGAGGGCAGTAAGGGAACGGCTGTGCAGCATCTCGCTCCTCGCGCGGCAGTCTCCAAGGCAGAAGAGCCTTCCGCACCTATCAACCAGCGACCCTTGCAGTTACACCTGCTCGATAGAGCATAGAAGTCTGTGGTCAGCTGTCCCTCAGCAGTGCTAGCTCTGCAATTGCTGTCCCTCTGTAGCTGTGTCGCTTCTTCTGAATCGACGCTGACCTGAATCGTTCTCTCAGTAGCTCACAGCAAAAGTTTTCTCTCACTTCTCTAAAGACTCACCTTCTACCCCAGATCTTACCCTTAAAGGCATGGTTTTTCTTGATGCTTGTTGATAAAGAATGGAGTCTTTTCTATCTCCACTATGGACACCAGTTTTGTGACATGGAAAACCACTAACGTGTTCTAAAAGTAATGCCCCCCATTTATTTCCATGGAAACTACAAAAGATACAAAAAGTGTAATAACGAAAATGAATTCTCAGAGTTTTCAGCGTAGTCACCACTAATAGCCGTGTGTTTGCTGAACAGGAGCCTGCATGCTGTGCTTGTGAAAATCTGCACCAGTGGCAGTGACTGTTGTCACCACTGCTGAAATGCACCACCCACCGCCTCACTGAACTCACAACCACTGCTTGGTCTCCATAAACATTCACTGAGCATCAGTTAATGCCAATGCGTGCAATTTTTTCTGCATAGAGGAACTTAGGGGCACACCCTTGCTTCATGAGCTCTTCCACGTCAGAGGACATTCTATCAGACTGCCCCTCTGCTGCCATCTGTCACGTGGCAATAGCATGGAACGGAATATTGGTGGAAAGGCTCACCCTCTACTGTTGTACCACCACCATCTGCCTCTGACATCATGGGCCAAGAGAATGAAACAGGAGACCTCGCTTTCAGAGCAGCCCTTGAGCAACTTAAGCTGATCACTTCTGTCTTTGAGTTTCTGATGAGATGTTTCCTAGGTTCAGAATGCCCTAGAAGAAAGTAGACCACAGCCTATACCAGCATGTGCAATGTGGAGGAAGCCCACAGAAAGCACCAAGACAACACAGTCCAGCTGAGCTGCTTTGACCCACTGTTTGTCATTATTCATTTAGGGTAAGTGTAGTGACAAAGATGACTGTTTCTTGTTCTGCATGAGCTTCTTGATTTATAGCATTGTATTTCATTTTGATTTTCCTTCAGGAGAATTGAGAGATTAACAATAAATAACATCATCTTCAATTAACACTTCTTTTTTTTTTTTTTTCTGTACTTTTTCACAATATTTCTTTGCATTTCATCCTTGATGTGTACTGTAGTTAAAAAGTGGTTTAGAGTGTTTATCCAGATCCAGGTTCCGGGGAGCATCCATAAGCCCAAAGCTTCTGATGAGCACAAAGCAACAGCAGTGACTCCCTGGAGCAGTGAGGTGGGCAGAAGATGATGAACAACTTGGCAGAAAGAAGGTGCCCACCAACCAGACTGTCAGGATTTAATTTCTCCCTACAAGTCTTTTCAATTGGAAGATCCAATAAAGAAGAAAATGACACTGAAATGGAGTTACATACAAGCAAGCAGATTCACCACATTTGAGTCCTATTGGGAGGGGAGGGGAGGGGGAGGGGAGGGGAGGGGGAGGGGAGGGGAGGGGAGGGGAGGAGCGGAAATGGAAAGACACAGACAGTACAAAAAATATCACATTATTCTACATTATTCCATGAGAAGTCAAGAGCAAATGCCCCTGCAGTGTCACTGGGCAACACCATGAGGCCACCCAGAGGTGCACCCAGAAGCGCAGTCACCAGCTTACAAAAGCTCACACATGCCCCTGGCCCTGCAAATGCACGTCTCCCACACTCTGCCCATGGCCATGGAAGTTGTAGTCAGTGGACTGCCACCTCTGCCTGCAAAATCCCACCTGCTCACTTCCTTCTGCACTCTCTTAGTGACATTCTCCCCAGACACTGTACCCACCACATGCAACTTATCTTCTGCCCCTGTCTGCACACTGGTCCTGCAGCGTGCACTGCACATCTGATGACGGCCCCACAGCCACCTGGCCCCCAATCTTCATGCTTTCTGTGGGTGGTTCCAGCTGTTTTATCTCTGGTGTAAGAAGAGCTCATCCCCATCCAAGAAAACAGTAGTAGCCAAAAAAGTGTGTTTTTGTGGGGTTACCTTACTTATTTATTTGTATATTTATTTTGTAGTCCATTTTTATGTTCCTGTCTCATTCGTGTGCTCCTATTCTTCAAAAGCAAAACAAATGTATTGCAGAAATCTTTTTTCTTTCTTTCTTCCCCCCCCCCCCCCCCCCCCCCCCCCCCCCCAGAAATCTCTGTCTCTCACACCTTTCTGCCCTACTCAGCACCAGCTACGAAGGCTGTTTGGAGGAGTGCATTTCCTCCACTTCTGCTTACAGAAATAACCCCCGCTGGTTCTTGTACGGACACCCACACAGGAGCTGTCACTCCAGGGAGAAGCAGCAGCTTGTTCCTTTGCCCCTCTCTAGAGGGGCGAGAGGCAGAGGTGGTGGCACAACGCTGTCCGGCCCCGCACGGCAGAGGAGCCGCAGCGCCCCGCCGTTACCTCGGCTGGCTCCGTAGCCTGGGGTTCCCGGGCGTGAAATCAACACTTCTTCCCCAACACTGTCATCAGAACAGCGACTTTATTAACAGAGACGAACACAGAATTCAACCACGTTATGAGTTCGCCGAAATGCACAGTGTACCTGCGGAGGACAGACATATTTATATACATCAGTTCGTCGTACAAACGTGAGAAATCCGGTTGAGGCGGCCGGGGTATCCCCTGGTAGTTTGCAGCAGGTCCAGATAGCTTCCTCTTCACGGGGGCTCCACGAACGCGGCGGTTCCCCCAGCCGCACCCCGGGCGCGGGTCCTCGGGCACCGCCGCCGTCCGATGGGGGTCTTCCCCGGCGCTCGGAGCCGCCGCTCCCCCCGGCCCGGCGCGGGAGAGGCGAGCAGGAGGCGATGGGGGACCGCCGGGCTTCGCCCCGCTCCCACCGCCCCGCGTCCGCCGGGGAACCCCGGGCCCCGCGGCCGGCGGCGGGAGGGCGTCCCGGGGAGGAGAGGGCCGGGCTTATTCCTGGACGGACGAAAACCAAACGGGGAGGGAGGGCCGGGGAGAGGGCACGAGGGAGAACGGCTCCACGGGTGTCGGATGTGTGGGAGGCGTCGGGCGGGCGGACGCTGCCCCGCGCCGGTGCCGCCGCTCACAGGCACTTGAGGAGGAAGGAGTTGCACGAGGTGCCCCGCGGGCAGTCGCAGAGCTTTCCGATGCGGGCCCCCTTCCTCACGGCACACTGCTCCCCGGCGTCGCACTGCGGGCGGCGGCGGGCGGTCAGAGCGCTGCCGGGACCCGTCCCGTCCTCTCCCCGCCCCGTCCCGTCCCGTCCCTTCCGCTTGCTCACCATCGGCACCTGCCCGAACTTCTTCTCGTAGTGCGGCACCCTCTTGCTCTTCAGCTTCTCCAGCACCTCCTGCAGAGCCTCGATCTGCGGGAGACCCGGAGCCCCGTCAGCCCTCCGCCGCCCGCCGCCCCGCCTCGCCCAGCCCCCTCTTTTCCCCCCCTCCTCCCCACCAGCTCCTTCTCTCGGGACGCTCCGCCGCCGCCGGGCAGCCCGAGGTCGCGGTCGCGGCGCGGAGGGGGCGGCCCCTGCCCGCGGGCGCTGAGCAGCAGCGCGGCCGCCACGGCGCACAGTGCCAGCGCCCGGCAGCTCTCCATGGTGCTGCCGGCGCCCGCCGCGCCGCGCTGCCTTTATAGAGCCGCGTCCGCCCCGACGTGCGTCAGCGCCCGAGCACGGCGCTTCCCGCCCCCGGCCACACGGGCTGGGCCCGGCCCGCCCGGCTCCAGCGGCAGGAGAGGCGGAGGATGGAGCTCCTCCCGAGTGCGCCCTGACGGTCGTGGTGCTGGATGCCGCGCCGAGAGGGAGGTGGACGGGAGGCGGCGGAGGGCGGGCATGGGAGTCAGCGGGGGCATGTGAGAGCAGAGAGAAGTGCAGGCGACCGTCTGTGAACAAGTAGAGCGCGAGAAGAGGCAGCGTCTTTGTTATGAGCCTGTAGAAAGGGTAGAGAACAACTTTTTCTTTTTTTTTTTTTTTCTTTTGGCGTGGTCTGACAGTGATACGGGCAGTGTTAAACTGCAAGAGGGGAGATCTAGACGAGATGTCAGGAGATTCTTTACTCAGAGCACGGTGAGGCACAGCCCAGAGTGGCTGCAGATGCCCCATCCCTGCTGGCACCCCAGGCTGGTGGAGCTGTTGGGTCAAGTGCTGCCAACCTGCCCATGGTAAGGGGGTTGGAACTGGGGGGGCTTTAAGGACCTTTCCTGTACAAACCGTTCTGTGGTACTGTGGGGAGACAAAACTGGAGGATTAGCCTGAAGGATTTGGGTGTGTGTGTAGAGGGGGGGGGATATGGACACTGAGTGACCAGCTGGCAATCATGTACTGCTTGAGTGGGTAGGCTCAGAGCTATCGAGAGTGAGGTAAAAGTGCAAGAAAAGGGTAAAATCGGTACTTGGAGCACAGCTGTGAGAAGGAGTTCAAGGCTAAGCATTGGTGTGCTGAGCACTCTATATCCTGCGTTGTATCCACTTGCTTTGGTGGGAAAACAGCACGCTCAACAAAACGAGATCCATACAGCACGTGTAAGCGAGCACTGCACCCATCCTCCCTCAGGCCTCTTGACTGATTCCTTACCTATGCAGAATTACGTGGAATGAACATGCCTGAGCCTCAGCCAGTTGCGGCAGGGCAGGAGAACAAGAGAACTTCCCTGGCTGAGAACAGCAGAGCCGTGCTAGGAGAGCATGAGTGAGGAGAGCAAGATGTCCCTAGGCAGGGCTCAGGGCAAGGCTGTAGAAACGCAGCAGGGAGCTGAGCAGGGCAGCCGGCACCATGGGCTCAGTGGGGGCTGAGGGCACCAGGAGGCAGCACACAGCATCTGCCTGGGAGAGGCCCCTGCTCCTCCCTCCAGCCAGGTCCCCCAGGTGCAAGGAGAGGATTGTCTGAGAAGGAGGAAAGTGGAAAACCTCCGTAATAGAATTCTCTCGGCTGATGATTCATCAGGAACAGGCTGAAATGTCAAAACAACCTGGGCAAAAAAAGATGTTGTTTGAAGGAAAGAAATGAAACAGGCCGAGCGAGATATTTTTTTTTTCCAAATAGAAAGCAGCGTTTAATGGGACTGATGGGAAATGTGGCTTAACAAGCAATTTTCAACAGCACCATTTTGTTTGAGGCATTAAAAAGTTTCCAGTCTCTCCGGCTGTCATGTTGCTTGCCTCCAGAGCTGCGTGTTCACCTCTTGCTGTTATCCCCTCCCACATTCTCCTATTGATCCGTAACAGGGGTCTCGTTTGTAATTGCTCTTCAGAGCAGAGATCCCTTCTGTGTTGCATTAATCCTCCAGCCTCATTTTGCTGCAGAGAAGGCTGAGATGTCAGCCATGGGGCTGACAGCCAACCACTCACAGCAAATCCCAGGTCTCAGGCTGGGGCAGAAGCACAGCCATACAAACTACTGGAAATAATGGGCCTGCCAGAGCAAGGTTCCTTAGAGCAAAGAAATAACAGAGAAGAAAAATGCCGTACTTCATATAGTCAGGCAGATAGATATATGTCCCATTCAGCTTTGGCAGTGGTGTCTCTGAAGCCCAACCAAAAACTCAAGCCGTATTTTATAGTGTGAGGATTATGCATGCTGTGTTAAAAACACCACAGAGGTGGTCAGAAAATACCACTGTCTTCTTTCCAACTTGCACTTCCATATCTCAGTTCCCAGAGTGAAATTATGATGGACTGTGGGAGCAATTACAGATTTGTCTCCAAAAGTCGTGACTGTCTGGCTCTAGACACCTTCAGAATTGCACACTGCTGTTACTACCTGTTGCTGTCTTTATAACACGGTCTCTACAAACACTGCTATACCTTGCTCCGTGTTCAGTTAGCGTTGGTGACTGCAGAAATGTAGGATGAAAGTGAGCTGCCTGCGATAAAGGGATCAGAAGTGACTGTGCCAATGAGCAGAGCAGGGCAACGGTATGAAAAAGGCAGAACTTCTATTCGCAGCAGCAAAAAAAGGTAGCTGCTTTTTGACGACAGCATCGGTAGCTGGCCATAACACTGACCATCTCCAACACATCCCATCTGCACGAGACCCAGGCAGACCTTGCAGGTGAACAGTCTGTCGCATCAGCTGATTGATTCAAGCTTCTGAAAGTTATTTTCTCTGCACTGAAATTACTATAGGTGAGCTACAGACACAGCCGGTGTGTTTTAGTATCTGTATGCCAAAGGGATAACTTTTGCAGTTTCACACGGTGCATTATTTTCATAAGCACTGTCGTGGTTTTATGATTTTTTGGTACTGGTATTCCACATCATGGCATCATGTGGTGCATTGGGAGTCAGGGAGAACTACATTCCCCAGAGGACTTTGCAATGCTTTGTATTTTTTCACGTGTTTTCCGCTCAGAGGGAACAGATAAAAACCCTCTGCGGTCACGGGACGTTCTCTCTCTTTCCTCTAGGATCACTTAGGAGTGGGTGCTCGCTGCCGTCCGCCTTCAGCGTTAGCGTAAGGCCTTCGGTTTATCGGGCACTCTCTCTCTCTCTCTCTCTCTCTCTCTCTCTCTCTCTCTCTCTCTCTTACTCATTTTGTTTGATTCATTGGGCTTAATTCCAAATTGTATTGCATTATATTGTGTTATTTACTTCCTGATGTCTTATTTAGTAAATTAGCTTTTCCCCCTCAGATCGTTGCCGCTGTTTTGTTTTGGGGCTTATCTCCCTTTTTTCCCTTTCCCCCTTCCCCCTGTCCGGGGTGTGGGCCTGTGGGTCTCCTTCCTCGGTTGTTGCGGGGCCGGGCCGAACCAGCTCACAAACCCCTGACAAGCATGCTGCTCTGTTGTGATTGATCAACTGTACTTCTGAACGCAGGGAAACAAAGGAGGTTTCTCTTGACATTGGTGTGTAAATAATGTAGTATTCTTTGAGAATTTTGATGGTCTATATATTCTAGTTGTAGGCTGACGTGGACGTGCAGCTAGATGGATTTTATGACTACTAAACCATAGAGATTAGCACGAAGACTTGGCTTGAGTGTTCTACTGAATCAGAACCATGGAACTGGACATCTGGATTTAAGAGAATGCTTGAAGGCTTTGCAGAAAAGCGGAGACTTCTTTTATGTGTGCTTAGTTGAATTGCTTTAATTTATAAATCATGGAACAGCAAAGAAATCTAAGACAAATCAGAGTTCTGACACATTTAATAGAGTCCAGAGGCATACTTGAAAGACAGAGTCAATTTCAGCTGGAGATACAAAATCGTCTTGATGAGTAGCAGGTAACAGAACACCATCTGAGTAAAAGATGGGTTCTCACAAGGACAGCAGATACGCAAACTACCAATTTCACATTAGACCAACCCCATAACAGGTGGGAGAGAAGCAGGAAGGAGGAATGGGAACAGATATCCAGTTCTTCTCAGAAATTATATGGGCTCTCAGTTCACGCAGGCAGAGATATGACAGAGGCTGTGCTCTAGGCTCACCTCATTTCAGCCCTGGAAAGCGGCATGCAAGGCTCACAGCGCTCTTTCACCAGACCATCTGCCTTAATGTTTGTTGCACAGACTGCCAGTGATTTTGGTTGGTTATTGTGTTGTAGCTTCCACGTGATTTTAAACTTGGCATACACAAATACTGACTTTTTATAAATATGTCCTTTAGAGTTGTCAGAAACTGCTGGAACTTGGCAATCTCTTGGTTTTGCTCAGGTGCCAGAGGGAGGTGTACAGTCCAGAAGGACAATCCCCAAGAAGAGACCAGACGAGAGCAGAAAGGACACCCAGAAGCACAGAGCACCCAGCTTGAGATCCTGGTCTGCCACAGCTTGCGTGCCTGATTTGTGCAGCCATTTCTTTTGCTCCTCAAACCTGAAAATCAGCGTCACTCTAAGTATCATCCCTTCTAATGAGAAAACAGGCAAGCAGTTGTGAGTGTGAATCGCTGTGATAGTACAACGAAGAAGTGACACAGAGCCAAAAGAAGTAACATGAAGCCTGGCAACAGTGCCCACATTTCTTGCAGTGTCTCTGCTGTTAGGACTCTTATGCTCTCCAAGCGACCACCACTTTTTA